>JAJIBD010000815.1:0-2500 GCA_021461705.1 Cryptotis parvus | reverse complement strand
ACTGCATTCTACGATGTGCAGGAAAGTTTGCACATCGTAGAATACACCCGATACACAGATACACCCAGCAGAGCAGAAACCAGATTTCCCCTGCACGGCCACGTGATTTACCTCAAATTACCGTGAATATTCTACCCACCCCTCTGAGAGAGGCCCCTCAAAGTAATGAGAATATAGGCCCGCACGGCAGAGCCTGGCAAGCTGTCCAATGTGTGTTCGATATGCCAAAACCAGTAACAGAAATGTTTATTTTCCTGACCCTGAAAGAGGCCCTTAATACGGCAGCAGTAAGAAAGGAGAACAAGCAGTGCCTGATAAAATTTCATGGCCATCCTAGGCTGCCAAAGCGAAGAAGGACTAAAATGACTGTCTGTACTTTCAATGCACGTCGCGCTGGCATCGGAAGCATATATTGAGGATCTGATGGTGCAAGCGCAAAAGATCAAGTCACGACATCATTGGTCTGACTGAGACGAGGAGGCGTCAGTCGCATCATGCTGTATTTGACACCAGAGAAGAACTGTTCCTTGGAACATGCGGCGAAAAAGAGGCGTCGGTGGTGTTGATGTCCTTGTCAACACGAACATGGCCATGAACATTGATTCATTTGAATGCCTAACAAACTGGATAGGACAATTACACTTGAAAAGATGTGGCCCACTGCCAGCAATTTCTATCTTCATTGTCTACGCACCAACATCCACATACAAAGGAGATGAAATTGAGAAATTCTACATGGAACTGGAGGAGTTTTATAAAAAAAGATCACACCTTCTACAAGATGATAGTCAGTGATTTTAATGCCAAGATAGAACCGAGAAGATCGGCTGAAGAACTCCACATCGGGACCCATGGCCTAGAATGGAGCGAACAGGGTGAGACTATCTGAGTTCATCATGTCCACCAAGACCATTCATGGGAACTCACAGTTCCAGAAGGCTGAAGCGAAAATGTTGGACATAGGAATCTCCTGGCGGACAGTTCCACAATGAAATTGACCACATCATCTTCAATCGACGGTTTTGTCTAACCGATGTTGCTGTTGTCCCCAAATTCCAAACAGGATCAGACCACTGTCTCCTTCGTGCAAAATTCTACTTCCCGTAACGAGGAGAAAAGGCTACAAAGTTTAAGAAGAGAACTCCCAGAATGACCACCAACTGGGAACTCGTTGGCACCATTGCAGCAACATGGGAAGATACCATCATTGGCGACATCGATGAAGAATACAACCGACTGATTCAGCACCTCCATGATTGTGTGAAGAATGCCAAGAGAGAGAAAGACACAAAAGGACGCCTGTCTTCAGAAACTCTCGAGCTCATTTGCCAACGTGGCAAGGCGCGAGCCTCAGGAGACCAAATGCTAACGTCCAAGCTTGCTAAGCGGTTGCAGAGAAGCGATAAAAGAAGACCTCAAAGACAGAAGAGCAGAAATACTGGAAGATGCAGCAGAAGTCGGGAAAAGCATTCGCACTGCCCGCCTGTCCTTCGCCAACTATAAGACCAAGATAACTGCCCTCCGGCGCCCTGATGGATCTATCACATCTTCCAGAAAGGCAATGGAGAAGATTATCCAGGACTTCTACTCAAATCTCTTTGGTTTTTTTTTTTTGTTTCTGTTTTTTTAAATTTTTTTATTATACCACCGTGAAACATACAATTACAAAGGTGTTCATAATTGGTTCTTGGTAATACAGTATTCCAGCACCCATCCCTCCACCAGTGCCCCATTTCCACCACCAATGTACCCCTCCCGTCCCCACCCGCCTTAATAGCAGGTACCCCCAGTTTCCTCTCTTTCTCTCTCTCTCTCTCTCTGTCTCTGCATCTCTCTCCCTCTTATCAAATCTCTTTGATAGCCACATCCACCTGCCCACATACCAAATTCCACAGGATGGATATGTCATTCCCAACGTTCTCCCTTCTGAAATCCGACATGCCATCTCGTCGGTAAAGAAGGGAACAGCACCAGGCCCACACAAAGTCAGACCCAAACACCTGAAGAATCTGCCGTCGGTACTCATCAATACACTAGCTCAGCTCTTCACACGCTACCTGTCCGAATGCAAGGTGCCCTCCCAATGGAAAACCAACAGGACAGTTCTACTGTTCAAGAAGGGAGACATTCACGACATCGGTAACTATCGCCCATCTGCCTGTTGTCCGTCATCTACAAGCTGTTTACAAGAGTCATCCTGAACAGGATTAGCAGAACACTAGATGAAGGACAACCATGCGAGCAAGCAGGCTTCCGGAAAGGATTCAGCACAATCGACCATATCCACACAGTAACCAAGCTCATTGAGGTTTGTAGGGAGTACAAGATGCTGCTCTGTCTCCGCGTTCATTGATTTACAGAAAGCCTTTGATTCTGTGGAGACTGAAGCAGTCATCAAAGCCCTAGCCAAACAGGGTGTTCAAACATCAAGATCCTTCGTGAGCTGTATTACAGATTCACCACCAGGATCTCACCATTCTACAAAGAAGTGATCATTGAT
>JAJIBD010000814.1:0-96000 GCA_021461705.1 Cryptotis parvus | reverse complement strand
AGGATTCTTACTGAAAGTACAGTTCTCAGTTTCTGCTGCCTTTGATTGTTTGTTATACCCCTATTATTATATTTCTTCATATTCCACATATAAGATATTCTGTGGTCTATTTCTTTCCTTCTGACTAACTTCATTCAGCATGATGCCTATATATATATATATATATAGCTATATAGATATAGATATAGATATAGATATATATAGATATATAGATATAGATATATGGATATATAGATATATAGATATATAGATATATAGATATATAGATATATAGATATATAGATATATAGATATATAGATATATAGATATATATGTCAATATTCTTGGACATTTATAATATTTCCAGATATTGGCTATTGTGAAGAGTGCTGCAACGAATACAGGGTTACAAAATTTTTTTTAATAATTTTTTTTACTCTTTGGTAGATGCCAAGAAATGGAGTTGCTGGTTATATAGGAGCTCAATTCCTAATATAATGATGAGTGTCCATATTGTCCATAAAGACTGGAAACCATAACTGAAGGAGGGATATTTTCCTAACACCACACCAGCACAGTTCTTTTTGTTTTTGTTGTTTATCTTTGTGGCATATGCCAACCTCCTTTGTGTGACACATATTGTTATAGTTTTGATTTGCATTTTCTTGATGATAAGTGATATAGAACATTTTTTTCATATACCTTGAAACTCTGGTATGTATTACTTGAGGTTTCTGTTCATCTCCCGCCACCTCCATATTCAGACTTATTTTTCGTAAAGTTCCACAAGAGTATTATGTATCCTGGGCATTAACACTTTGTCTTATGAGTAGTAAAACTATTCTCTCCCAATCTCTGCATGTCTGTTTATTCTGATCATTGTTTCTTCTGCAGTACAGGACCTCTTTTTTGATGTAGTCCCATTTAATTGCTTTTGCTTTCTACTGAGTTGTGTCATTGAAGTTATCTTTAGTTTTCTATTTATTCTCGTCAATGTGGTTTATAGATTCAGATCTTATAACAAGGTTTTTACTACATTTTGATTTGTTTGCATGGTTTTAGGGAGTGATGTACCTTCACTGTTTTTGCCATCTGAAAAATATGTTATTGCATCATCACTTGTTGAATGGACTTTCCTTCCTATGTTTCATTTTTTTGCAACTTTATCTAAGAGTAAATGTCAATACACCTGAGCATTTGTCTCTGTATCAATTCGGTCTCATTAGTCTGAGGGTTTGTCTTTATCCTAGTACCACACTGTTTTGATAACTGCAGTTTTAGTACAGTTTGAATTTTGGAAAAAAGAAGCATTCCATCCTCTTGTTTTCTCTAGTAGAATATTTTTTGAGTGTGAGTGTATGTGTACCTTTTGACTTTGGGCCTTTTCACCTTTTGGCTTTTGGCCTTTTCACCTATGGCTTTTGGCTCCTCAGCTTTTGGCTTTTGGCTTTTTGCTCTTTGGCCTTTTGCTCCTTCTTCTGGGTAGGACTCAGCTCCGGGTGAGATCCTCTCTCTTTTGGTTGGAGACTTAGGCTCTTTTGTACGGTCTAAGTTCAGACCAGAGCTAGAGTTTGTTCATTATATTGGATTGCTGTGGAAGAGCTTTTGTACTATTAAAAGCCTTTTTTGGAACTGCACCGGACTCGTGAGTTTTCATCTGTTCTCCCGGCGTCCTTGGAGGTAGAAGAGAAGTTCTGTCCTGACACTGTCTGGGGATCCTGGAGGCCTTCCCGGACAATTAACCATAAGAGAGATGCAAATCAAAACAACAATGAGATATCACCTCACATCACAAAGACTGGCACTCATCAAAAAGAACAACAAAAAACAGTCTTTGTTTGGATGGGGAGAGAGGGGGACCTTTTATTCATTGCTGGTGGGAATGCCGCCTTTTGGAAAACAATATAGACATTCCTCAAACAATTAGGAATTGAGTTTCCATACAACCCAACAATTTCACATCTGAGAATATAACCTAAGGACTCAAAACATAATGCAGTAAAGAATCTGCAGTCCTATGTTCACTGCAGCTCTATTCATAATAGCCAAAACCTGGAGACAGCCCAAGTCCAAGACCAGACGACTGGATAAAGAAGCTATGGTCCACCTACACAATGGAATACTACTACCATAAGAAAAGATGAAAAAAAGAAAAGAAAGAAAAGATGAAGTCAAGCAATTTGTTAATACATGGATCAACTTAGAGAGTGAAATGGGTCAGAGAAGAGGGGCGGACAGAATGGTTTCCCTCAGATGCGGAATATAAAGAAACACAGTAGGGGAACAAATAATTGCCAAAGGCCATGGAAACAGAGAGTAGAACTGGTTATTAGTAAGAAGCTTATCACTGGGCAGAGAGATGGGAGAGGGCAGGGGAATAGGTCAGGGAAGGGATTACTTTGACAATGACAAAGGTGAGTGGTCACTCTGAACCAGGACTAGGTGCTGAAAGGAAATAAAGTGATATACATAATACACTAGTAACATACATAATACACATATAAATGTATAACATATTCATAATACACAATTAGTAATAACTAATTTTGTATTATATTTATATTTATGTATTATATATTATAATATATAGTCTGGCAAGCTACCCGTGTCGTATTTGATATGCCAAATACCAGTAACAACTATAGACCTCATTCTCATGACCTGATGGAATAGTTTGAGGCTCTTTATGTTCCTGGAGCAAGCAGGTGCCCTTGAGCTCTACTTGCATGAGACAGGTCATATGGAGATGTTACTGGTGCCCGCTAGAGCAAATCGACAATGAACGGGAAGACAGTGATACAGTGATTATATATTATTATATATAGTATATATTATACATTATATATTATATAATATTATATATTATATAATATTATACATTATATATTATTTATTATATATTATATAATATATGTTATATATAATATTGTGTATTATATATTTATTTATATTAGTAGTTACACAATTAGTAACTACTAATATAAGTAAATATATATTATATATAATTTATTTATTTTAGTAGAGACTCACAGACATGGGACAGAGCTGCTACTTGCTCTCCCTGTGCCCAGCCATTCACGAGGTGCCCAGGAGGGATGGCGGGTTCTAGACCTGACCCACCACTCCAGCAGAGCCTTGCAACAAGCCAGACGACCCCCCCACTCCATGAGGGCCTCCATTTTCCACATCCGGACTTCACTCTCGTCAGAACTCCACCCAGCAGACCAGCCTATCACAGCCCAGATCATCGACACCCACCCTGCAGCAGTCTTTTTCTTAAATCCGGCTCAGGAATGTCGGGCCAGAGACTCACAGACATGGGACAGACCTGCTACTTGCTCACCCCGTGCCCAGCTGCTCACCAGGTACCCAGGAGGGATAGCGGGTTTTAGCTCTGGCCCGCCACCCCAACAGAGCCTTGCAACAAGCCAGACAACCCCCCACTCCATGAGGGCCTCCATATTCCACATCTGGACTTCTCTCTCTCATCAGAACTCCACCCAGCAAACCAGCCTATCACAGCCCGGCTCATGCGGCCGTAAGTGGCAGTGCAGTTCATCAATAAATGCTGGACTTAGAGATGACTACAAGAGTATGCTACCTGCACGGCAGAGCCTGGCAAGCTACCCGTGTTGTATTTGATATGCAAATACCAGTAACAATTATAGACCTCATTCTGGAATGTATTGAGGCTCTTTATGTTCCTGGAGCAAGCAGATGTCCTTGGGCTCTACTAGCATGAGACAGGACATATGGAGATGTTACTGGGGCCCGCTTGAGCAAATCGATGACGAAAGGGAAGACAGTGATACAGTGATACAGTGAGTGTATGTGTCTGTGTGTGCGCAGATACATGTGTACCCATGCATGTTTGTGTGTCCAGTGTGTGCACACACCTTGTGTGCATGCATGTGTGGGGGGGGGGTGATTATTATTTCATATGAATTTCAGAAGTATTTTTTCATGTCATTTAAAAATATTATGAATATTTTTACAAGGAGTGCATTGAATCTGTACATGTTTTGTGGAAGATAGTTGTTTTGACAATGTTGTTCCTTCCTATCAAAGAACACGACTTGTGTTTCCATTTCCTGTAAATTCCATTGACATTAAATGAGATATTGACAAATGGTGTTTTGTGCCTCATTCTGTAGAAGTTAGGCATACTTGTAATATTTGTCTCATCTTGAAGAAGTCCCTACAATGCTTCTTGCAAATTGGTTCCAAGGATATAAAATTCCTGATTTAATGTTTTTAGTTATTTCTTCAAGATTGGAATCTCTAAATTTTTCATCACCTTTAATGTTAGCTTTAGTTATTTTAATATAATTGGGAAACCTAAAGTTCAGGTGTTAATTTTAAATATGTTAGTAATTCATTTTTTAACTATGGTATACACATCAGCAGCCTCATCCTCAATACATTTATTAGATAGAGATAGATAGAGAGAGAAGAGTCTCCTCTCCATACATAATGAATTAGATGTCTACATCTATCAAGTTTGGGGAGTGGCTACACTAATGATCAAGAAACAGTGGATACGATAAAGGTAGCTTGGTGTTTAATCACTTTTAGTTTGCCATTTCTAGAAGATGTTTGTGTCAATCTAAGAAATATCTGTATATCTAAAAAATTTAATTAATGGATATAGGCTAGGAAAAAAATTCCATTGATATTTCTCACAATCCGCATAATTTTTTAGCAATATGATTCCAGTATAATTATTTCATTTTCTTCAACCACATTCCAAGAGAGCCCTCATGGACCCTAAGAGTTGTCATGGACCCATGATGCATTTATTCATGTTATTCTTCCTAAACAGAGATACCAGACTGAATATAATTTTATCATGACAAATAAATCTATTTTACATATTTAAAATTTACGTAGTAAACAACAACAAAACACATTGTCATTATTTTTTACATTTTCTAAAGATGACCTTTACTATTGAATATCAAATTGAAATTTAAAAGTTTATTATAATCTGCTTCAGAAAATAAAGTCAAATGACTTTCAGTATAAATGTAAGAAGTTTTATAACCAATTCTCAACTTTGGTAAAAGTTATACATCATATTTAATTAAAATATTGACATCAGTATGCAATTCACTTTTGGACTTTTTTCAAATTTGGTCTTTTTTTTCTATATTGATAAGTACACTTGGGTAAACCATTAACCTCTGCTTGTATATACTGAAATAATATCTAAAAGTATGAAAGTCTTATTTTCCACTTTTCAACATTAGTAGGCTTTTTATGTCACAGGGAAAATATATTGCAACCTGGTAAGTTTACAGATATGAGTTTTATTATAGTTTAAGCACAAAGGAACGAACAATTATGCTTTATTTGTCATTTATTGACATTTTAAAAATGTATGTTACTGCAGAGTATTAAGAGCGTAGTCACTAGAATGGCCATTAATTCTATGCTTTGAAGTCCTGCTGTCATAGCCTAGAGGGGCTTCTTTTTTCTATGTTTTGTCAGTTTTTAGCTCTTTCCTTAAATAGGCACAAATTCATCATTGTTCAGTCTGATAGTCAATTCAATACACTTGAACCATTGTTATTGTTTCAGTTTGGATAGATTTGTAACACTTGCAATTTGCTTGAGTTAGGGTTAGACTGAATCCCCAAAGCACAGTAAAAGTCAGCAAAATCTGCCAAGTTTTTCCTAGCTTGGGTTGAATAGGTAAAGTCAGAAATCTTCCAAATCAAACTGGAAAAGTAAAAAATGGCCCAAAGGCACAGAACCCTTAACTAACACAGTAGTAGGAGGCGATATCACAAAAATCTTGAAAACATCGAGAACACAGAATATTAGTTATCCACAATAATCTGCGAAGTGTCACTGATTTTGTTTTTTCCATTGCAGTTTTCAACACATTTTTCTTCAGGTCTGAAAGAGAGTCTGAATGAGCTATATGTGGTTGAGAATACACCTATTTACTTGTTCTCAACTAACTGAACTAGACTCTTCATCGTTCCTATTCTTAGATCATTTTAAAAATTGATATGACTTAGTCAAATATACAAAGCAGACCTAAGTGGGTGTAAAGCAGTATTCAGAAATACATATCACCTTGTATTTCTGTCTAAAGAATAAGGGTTTATTCTAAGAACATAGGCAGAATATCTAGGAACACTGAATTTCTTTGGTTGTTATGGGAACCTGGTGGATTGGAAGTTAAAGTATCTCTGACTTTCTCTTCTTTTATTCTCCGTCACTGTCCATAAGGCTTTTGGCCATGGCATCTTCACTACGCTCTTCTGATCTTCTCTTTATAGACCAGTTTCCCATTGGTTCTGCAATTTATTTTGATTTCTCCAGGTCTTCAAGGTCCCAAGCAGGTAGTTGTTGTTTCTTGCTGGGGAACAGCTGGCAGCGCACTGTCTTGGCACATAATCCTCACTGTCCATCTACTGAACTATCATTTATTCCTGTCTTCATTTTCTTAGGAGCTTATGGCCCATATAACCCAAACAATTATCTTATCCTTTAGAGCTCTAGTATGTGTATGGCTAAAATCACAGAATCTGGAATCAAATAGTCCTGGATTCAAATTCTAATGTGTCACTTACTGCTGAGTCATTTTGTCTCTGAATATCACTCTCCTCATTTGGAAAAATATAGTGAAATGATTGTCTTGGAACTGTTGTGTGGGCTAAGTGGGTATATCTGTGTGAAGACTGGGAATATTTAAGGTGCTCAATAAACTTGCTAAGGTTAATTTAAAAAAGTATAGCAATCATATAATATTAGTTTTACATTTACAAGATCATAATATACTTTAATGCTAAAAATAAGAAATAATAAACCGAACTTACAAAATTCATATCAGATCAAGCCATTTGTATATTTCATTTAACTCGCAGGAATATCCTATTTTATATACTTATTTAAAAAATTAAAAAATTAAATAATATATTATTGAAATAATTCAATACTTTTACATTTTGGATATTTTATTTGATAAAACTAAATGTATTACATAATATTTTAAAAAGTTGGGAGTTTGGTATTTATGTGTATATATAGGATAAAGATGGATATCAGAGCATGATTAAACAATCAATCAGAGGACATATATTTTTGATATGAGAATTTCAGATATGGCTTTGTAATTTATGTCCAGTTATTTCACAGGTTTTGCTTCAGTTTCCTGATTTACAAAATGTGTTGGAGGGGTTGGAGTGATAGCACAGTGATTAGGGCATTTGCCTTGCATACGGCCAACCTGGGTTCTATTCCCAGCATCCAATATGGCTCCTGAGCACTGCCAGGAGTAATTCCTAAGTGAAGAGCTAGGAGTAACCCCTGAGCATTATCGGTGTAACCCAAAAAAGCAAAAAAAAAAAATGCGTTGGAAGATACGCATGCACATAGTATGTCTATATTGCCATTGTATGCAAATTTATGTTGAGTACAATTAAATTTGTGTTTTGCTTAATACTCATTAGTAGTAATGTTAGGCAAATTTCATTATTCTATTGACCTACTCTGTAAAATGCAAAATTGAAATTAGATCACTCAAAACAAATTTCATCTGAAATAATGTGTAGTATGGCCATGCCATTCTGAATGTGTCCAATCTCATAATAAATAACATGTACAGGGTAGTTAATTACTAGATTCCAATTTGCTAAAAATATTCCTTTTGAACATAGATATCTTTCAAAATATTTTCATACCTACAATTTTAATCCTGATTCCTTGTTACCAATATACTGATTATATTCTTTATTAAATAAGATCATCAAAAATTTAGCTAAAATTATAAATTCCATATATGAAAACTTACACAGTTTGCTTACAGGAGTTCTCAAAACACAAGAAAGGAATGTTGGTAACCTAACAAAGTAATCATTGGGAATAATATCAGATTTTTTTTTTAAATAGTGCATGAAATTGTGTATCTCATTGAACTTAGAATTACTGAACTGGAATAGCATTTCAAGGGTCAGTCATTCATATATGGTTGCCATTGCATGCAAACTTATATCATTATGATAAGTTGACGAGTGTGCATTGAAAATTTTGGAATTCTATAGCTATATCACTCTGAATGAACCCTTTCTTACTGGGTTTCTCATATATTTAGGGCATCAGCTATAAAAACTTTTCTGACTTATTTATGCACCATTTTATGACAGTTCAAACCTGTTTTTATGTTAATGGAAAAGAATAGGGAGAACAGAAAAATATGTAAGGCCTTCTATGTCTTAGTGGGCTCTGGAAACATGTCATTTTTACTTCATTCTTTTTGGTAATGCATATTCTATCAATACATTCAGAAAGCTAACCCAGAATGGAGGGGGTGAGAGAAACTCTACCTCTCTGTGATTGAATATTGAAAGTCATAATCTTAAAGGGCAGAATACATGAAAAGGTGCAGAATTGGGGCCGCTTTTGCAATCAGTATACCAGAACAATCTAGTGACAAAATTGCAGAAGAAGAATGTAAAAATCAAACTTCCAATATTACCACATATTGGGCCAAGAGCATTTCATATAGAAAATACATATATTGTATTTCAATGACAAATACCCTAAAATGGAGACTAGCAAAGTTCAGTTTCATAAAGTCAGTCATGCATATGAAAGATAAGTATTTATGCTTGTAATTCAGTGATTCTCTTTTATAAATTGTATACATTATTTTATATGCTATATATGTACATTGCTGGATTTCGAGATGACTACAAGAATATTCTAACCGTCACGGCAGAGCCTGGCAAAGCTACCCATGTCATATTTGGTATGCCAGATACCAGTAACAATTATAGACCCTCATTCCCTTGACCTGATGGGAATTATGAGGCTCTTTATGATTCCTGGAGCAAGCAGGTGCCCTTGGGCTCTACTTGCATGGTCATATGGAGATGTTACTGGTGCCCGCCGAGCAAATCGATGATGTACGGGGAAGACAGTGATACAGTGATATATGTACATTACCTATATGCTTTAAAGGTATTTTCAGCTCCCTAATTTTCACAGCTGAATTCAGGTTAACTGAAAAATTTTTCTTCACTTTTGATACCTATGTCTATCAAGCCTGAGATTCTTATTCAATATTTAAATAGCAATCTTGTCTTTCTTTCCTTTTTTTTGTCATTTACCAAACTTATCATATGATTAAAATACACAGAAGCAGAAACAGTAAGGCAATTCAGGTATTTGAAGATAAATAAGTAAATATCTTCTATGTGATATCAAGTTCAGCATTAAGCAATAAATTTTTGACTTAATTTAAAATATGAAAATGTAAGGTTTAAAATCACTGTAGTCTCATCTTGTAGTTTTTCAGTAGATTATTTAAAAGTTAGATCATAGAGATAGTACAGGAGGGAAGTTACTTGCCTTGCACATGGGTTTTTGGGGTTTGAATTTTGGTGACACAGATGACTCCAAGCTCTGCCAGGAGTGACCCCTGTGCACAGATCCAGAATAAACCCTGAATACCATCTGTATGTGGGCCAAAAACAACAGAAAAAAAATAATTTTAAAAATAAGTAAGTAAAAAAGTAGTGCTATCTTTAAAACAGTAAGAAACTCCTGTGAGGATGGATCACATATTTTGTTTGTGGAGCTTTGGGTTCAATATTTCAACAGAATATCCCCACATCATCACTTCTGGGAGATACAATTTCCACCAAGCTTCAAACTGAGAGTAGCCCCCAGCACCACTGGATATCTTTTCTAAACTAGAAATAAAATAAAGATCACAGACAAAGATTAGCAAAATTGTTAGGACTAAATTGCAATTCTCTGGTAAGATGTTAGCAAGTTTATTCACTTGCTCTCAGCATTCTAAGGAAAGATAGACTTCAACTTACAGCAGATGGGTAAGTTGAACTGGGCATGCAGAGAGGGATGCCTGTGCCTTGTAAATAGGTGAAACCCTTACTCTGTTTGATGACAAATATGTCTGAGCTCAGATAATAGACATCCACAGAAATTAATGGCTATGGTTTCTAGTCAACATCCAAAATTGTGAAAAAGTTCTTCGTAGGAGTCTTCCTGTTAAATAGAAAGGGATTCTATAGCTAACTAGCATTCAGGAAATTTGAGAATTCACTCACGTTTCAACCAAATGATCTTGTATTTTTGTAACAGATTTCAAAAATTTAAAAAGTTGAGAAAACCATTAAATATTATGAATGCCAATATCTATATAATACTTCAAAAGGGCAACAAGACTACTTTTACAGACTATAATAAATATCACAGGAATAACAAACAAAATATAATTCAGAGTTCTTATAGCTCCCCAGTTTTTTTACATAGGTTATTTTTGTTTTCACATATTTCAATGAATATTTGCCATATTATATCTTATATTATATAGAAGGGATTTAATAAGTATTTTCACAAAGCCCAACAATAATAAAAATAAAATATGAGACTAAAGCCCAGTTTCTATAATATCCAAGTCAAAATAATTGCCAACATAAGATTTCAAGCTATAAAAAAAACATAATCAAGTGTATACTCTGAAGAGAAGTTTATTTTGTGAAATAAATTAAACATCAATGAAAATGAGTTTATCAAATAAAAAGATAATAGTTTCCTTTACTAACATAGTTGACAGTATTATGAAGAAATAAGTTGGGATTGGCATCTAAAAAAAAGAAAAATAATTTTCTTTAGATGGGAAGAGACTATTATAATAGATTCAGCTTATCTTATTTTCTTTGCCTTACAGTAGAGTATAAAATTATTTTTAAAGTATCTAATACATGATAGTTCAGTCTTTCAGATATTTATCACAAATACCACCTCCCAAGAATTATCTATTTCATGCCAAAAAACACCAGTGTTACCGATATTCCCAGCACAATCACAAACAGCGTGAGTTGATAACATATCAGGAGCTATGGGAATAAAAAGCACTTTATTTAAAAAAAAAGTGTTTCCAAATGGCATTTTGATGTGACAAAAAAGGATTGCTAAATAACCATTTCAAGTAGCTATTTGCTACTTTCCTAAGTGGTATAAGAGGAACTATATGCTACAATATCCTGTATGCTACAATATCCATTTGTGGAATAAGTATCATACATAATATATATTATACATATAATATTTCACTTGCATCAC
The DNA here is from genome assembly GCA_021461705.1 of Cryptotis parvus. NCBI lineage: Eukaryota > Metazoa > Chordata > Mammalia > Eulipotyphla > Soricidae > Cryptotis > Cryptotis parvus. The sequence continues at coordinate 84,917 of JAJIBD010000814.1, read as the reverse complement.
TTGTCTTCCCATTGTTCATAGATTTGCTTGAGCGGGCACCAGTAACATCTCCATATGTCCTGTCACTGGATAACGTAGCCCAAGGGCATCTGCTCACTCCAGGAACATGAAGGTACATGGTTTGAACATGTTCAAACCAGTCTTTCAGGTCATGGGAATGAGGGGCTATAATTGTTACTGTTTTTTGGCATATCAAATACAACATGGGTAGCTTGCCATGCTCTGCTGTGCAGGTGGTATACTCTCAGTAGTAGGCTCTCATCTCGGTGCATTTTACTGATGAACCACTGGCAACAGGGAGAGATCAGCTTTTTCTTGGGTGGAGCACTGACGAACTGTAGAGTCCAGATGTTGAAAATGGCAGCCCTCATGGTGCAGGCATTCCTCTGACTTCTTGCCAGGCCCTATTGGGATGGTGGGCCAGGGCTAGAATTTGCCTCCCCTCCCAGGCACCCTCATGATCAGCTGAGCACAGGGAGAGCCGGGGTAGCAGCTCTGCCCCATGTGTCTGAGTCTCTGGGTTAGGCATACCTGGGTTTGAAATAGGCTTCCGCTGTAGGGTGGATGCAATTTAAGAGAGTGATTGGCTACTTCTCAGCAACTAGAAAGCAGATGGTGTTTCACCCTCCTCCTTAATTAGCCAAACCAAATACCTTTGGAATGCTCGGGATATTGCCACCATTTGTCCCCTCTCAGATGCTCAACATTCCACAGGCCACTCTGCAAAGCAAAGCCAGTGGTGCCCAGCCCGGGACCTACAGGCCAATGTCCACACCAGTACAGTCTTGCTAAATCCGTCCCTCAGCTTGAGTCCAGTAGCAAGACACCAAGTGAGAGCAGAACAGCTACTGCAGTGTCCCCTCCCAAGGGCATGCACACCCGCTGGAAGAGTGAACTTTCCCCTTCAACCTGGTCCCGGGGGCAGCCCCAACCACTGGACACGCCCACTTTCCAGGCTCTTCCACCTCGCTTCTCAGACAACAACGATGGCAGTGGAGGGAGCTTCAAACCATGTCAGTGGGAAAAAAATGGGCTGGGAGAAGACGGAAGCCACACTGAGCCTGAAGTGCGGGGAGATCCGGGAGAACAGACCAAGGTGGATGGTGGCTCATCCTCCACCTCTCTAGGCAGCCAGATGGGCGTCCGCAGGCAATGCCCGTGCCTCCTGTCCATGTCCACTAGGAACCACGTGGACATCACCACCCTGTACCTGCCCTCCGTGGTGCTGGAGATGCTAGGAGTGGCCAAGCACCGGCACAAGAAGGGGTTTATGTACCCCTTCATCTTCCACGTCCTGACCAAGGGTGAAATCAAAATTGCTGTTTCTGCTGAAGATGAAGCCAGCATGGCTCTGCTTCCCCTCTCCCGTGCTCTATAGGCAGGTTACTAGTATGTACAGAGTCCTGTTTAGCTTGGCAGAAAGAAAACTGAAAGACTTGCTTTTAGAAAGAACAGACTTCCAGCAGAATTTTCCCCCCGTCGTCATTAAGGAGTGGGCCGCTTACAAAGAAAAGTCTCCGCAGACCCCGAGCTAGTGGAAGCACCGGCCTTCCAGGAGTGGACCTGTCCCAACCTGAAAAGGCTGTGTCTGGGCAAGGCTGTGGAGGACAAGAACCGCAGGATGAGGGCCTTCTTGGCTGCATGCGTCGGGACACGACGCGCTGAAGACACGCCCGGCCATGCTCAAGCCTGCCAGTGTGCCCACTCACCTCATGGTGCGGTACTGCATCCTGCGATACATGGTCCAGTGACCTGGAGTGCAGATCCTGCATCGCCAGGAGCTGGGCGCCTTTGGCCCAGATGTTGTCCCCACACACTCTATGAGCCCGAGCAGCAACAGTAGCTCAAGATTGAGAAGCTGGACCCTTGCGGCATCCAGCTGTCCGCACTCTTCATGAGTGGGGTGGACATGGCACTGTTATCCAATGATGCTTGCGGCCAGCCAGTGCCCTGGGTCTACTTCAAAGGCCTACTCTTCCAGTCCAAGCTCCTCAAGGACAGCCGGGAGAGGGCCCCGGGTCGCTCCTCGACCTCTGTGATGGTCAGGTATAGCAGTCGGCTAAGGTGGAGAAAAGGAGACAGAGCATCCTGGAGGGGCTCAGCTTTTACCGGCACAACCACCCGCTGCCCCTGCCACCCGCTCTGCTGCCTTTCTACCCCACCTCCGTGTACCCATGCCACTTTGGGCCTGTGCCCCCTGCCCAGGGCCGTGGACGAGGTTTCTCAGGAGACTGTGGCTTTTTAGAGGCCTTCGGGGAAACCGTGGTGACTGGCGCATACCATGCTTTCTGAGCTGCCGCCCTGCCACTGGACACTGTGGAGCCTTCTTGGGCAGGGGAAAGCAGCAGGGACTGGCAAGCCACACGGCAAAATCCAGCCCCTTACCTTTTCAGGGAGGGAAGCTAGAAATAGCAGTCACCTTGGTCTGCCACTAGGCTGAGAGCAGGCAGGACGGGGCGGCTGGGGACCTTTCCCCCTCCATGTTGTATGGAGACCTATCAGAGGGTGCCTTAGAGGAGTGATGACAAGCGTGGAGACGCCTGTAATCAGGACCTGCGGGAGAGGAGGAAGGTACTATGGCCGCAGCTACAAAAAAACAGGGCAATATTCAGGGCAAACCTACATATGCTGCTTCTGCCAAAGAAATGGCAAAAGAGCTGAAGTCAACATCTGAGGAGTCAGAGTCTTCCACTGTGTCTTCAGATGGGTCCCTGGCAGGAAATCTGGCCCTGGCTGAGGAGAAGGCAGCTCCCCAGGAGAATGGGACTGCAGGTGATACCAGGGCCCCCAGCCACTTGGAAAGTGCCTTGAACAATGACTCTAAGATGTGCAATACATATGATATGTATTATATTGTGTGTATATATATGTGTGTGTGTGTGTGTGTGTGTGTGTGTGTGTGTGTGTGTGTGACTCTTGCCCCTCAAGGTGTTGCATGTGTGGTTTCTGTGCCAGCAGTGTTGGCAGGTGGCAGACAGAAGACAGGCTTGTCTATACCCAGGGCTCTGCCCTGTGGGCCCTGGATGGTTGATGGTCTGACATAGAAAAAGACTGGGCCCCCTGGGATGAACTCCAGAGCCACGGCAGAGCCTGGCAAAGTACCCCGTGGTGTATTCGATTTTTGGTGTATGCCAAAAACAATAACAATAATGGACCTCATTCCCAATGAATGGAGATGTTACTGGGACGTGCTCAAGCAAATCGATGAACAACGGGAAGACATGTGATACAAGTGTTATATATGATAAGTGAAATGGACATTATTTTAATGGCTAAACTAGTCCATTTTGTCCAAGTGATGGCATGACCTTCTCTTAGAAAGATGCCATGCTGAATGTGACTACTCTTTTCATCCTAACAGAAAGGACTATTCTAACTCCTTTAGAGAAACAACATAGACTAGATTTTTTGAAACTATTCTAGTTGAACAACATATTCAAAATTCAGGACTAAGTTTATGTCAGCTGTAACATTTGTATAATAAATTAAAAAAGTGAAACACTAGGTTTATTTGTTTGTATAATATTCTTATATACATAACATTCCTTCTATTATGATTTAGGAGTAAACGGAATTGGATATGATTGTATAGAGATGATTTTTAGCAAGTGCAAATTCCATGTGAGTTTGACATGTCAGATCTAACATGATCATTTGATTTCATAATGACTTCTTTTAAGTGAGAAAGCAAAGAGAGTTAAAGTAAGAAGAACCTCATTCTTCATGCATACACACACACATACACACGCACTACAAGCACACACACCCAAAACTCTACAAGGACTGATTAAAGCCTGACACATGTGGGCTCTTGAGCTGTGGGGATAATTTATACTCATTTGTGCATTTCTAGAGAGGTGCTTGTTAAATTTTAATATTCATGTGAATCATTCTAATATCTGTCTAAAAATATAGATTCTAATTTACTCAGTCTGGTACAAGATCATTGGCTGAATAACAATGCTGACACTTTGATTACTAAAGCTTTAGGCTATTTTAACATCTAGGGATGTTAAATACTGAATGATATAGTTATCATACCCAGGCCATCTCTCTCTGTCTCTCGCTCTCTGTCTCTCTCTTTTCTCTCTCTCTCTCTCTATATATATATATATGTATATATATATGAATTAAAAAACTGATGGCTGAACAATAAAGCAACATATCATTTATTTTATATTAATACTCCTAATATGTACAATGATATTGATGGATCTCAACATACAGCAATACATATTTTAAAATGTATCTAAACTTCATAGCAGTAAAGGTTTACTTCACTTGCAATCAATTTACTTGTAAATGATATCTTGTTTCTAAAGCCAGATGAGGCTAACAACCCTTTGGAAACCCAAGTGACTTAAAGCAAGAAAAAATAATTTGTGTAACTTCCATCTAGAGGAAATATTGGAAATCTGGTGATTACCATGTAGAGGAGTGATCCCTATTTTTTTTTAACTGAATGGTTACTAAACTTGGGCTATATACCAAGAAAACTATGAGAACCTTGGCTGAAAACTTGTTATTTTCAGCTGGGCAACATGTGAACTGAATAGAGTTAGACTAAATATATCACATCCCAATATACCACACTATAGGGCAACTCAAGTATGTTCAGGTACCTGTGCACTGTGCATTCTTACAGCTCACAAAGTGAAACTTGACCACAACAAGTGTTCTTAAGATACTGATCTGCAAATCCTGGACTATTCTTTTAAAGTGTGCTGAATACTTTTTCTGATTTTCCAGTCCTTGTAAATCTCTGGACTAAATGTACAAGGGAATCAGTACTGTTTGATAAAATTGTAGTATTATGGATTACACAGTCCGAAATAAAACTCTTGAAAGATTGTCTGCAGAAGTGAATAATGGAAGAGTTAGGCTCTTCCATTTCTTTATTGTGAACTCTGAAAACTGAGATTTGAAAGCTTTAGTTTGGAGATATAAATTTGTCTGAGATTCTGTTTTAAGAGAAACTTCATGTGTTACTTTGAGTATGCTAAATGCCAACTCATAGAAAGTTACTGGAAAATATGAAGAAAGGTAACCTTGACAATGAAAGTTAGATACAGACATTCTGATAATTTCCAGTGTGAATTTGGCATAAGTCTGGGATAAAGATGAATGAATGGTGTGGAAAGTCCAAGAGGCATGACACAATGTGAGGGAATGATCAGTAGAGGATAAGATGTGTGGTGTTAGCTGGCTGACACCTAGTTACCCAGGCAGCTATGGACAATGTAAGAGACCAGAAAGAGAAGCTATCCCATGTTTTCTAATGAAGTGGTTCTAAGAAGAGCTTGTTCTGTTATAACTATCAACAGATACTGCCAAAGAAGGAAAACTTTTGCTGTGTGCTTACAGATTACAGCAAAATAAGACACTTCTAAATTTGTGTGGTTAACTGGAATTCCTTGTGATATACATTTGCACAGATACACCAGGCAGAGCTGCTACCAGCTCTCCCCCATTGCACTCCCTGTGCTCCACTGACCACAAGGGATCGGGAGGGAGAGCTACTTCCGGACCAAGACCACCATCCCTAGAGAGTCTCAGAAGAATCCAGAGGAACCCCCACACCGTGCTGGCAGCATTTTTCATTATCCAGACTCCACAACTCATCAGAGTTCCACCCAAGAGAGAAAGCCAATCTCAAACCCAGCTTGGCAGAGAGCCACCCTACAGAGAAACTTATGTCAAGCCCAGGTATGTTTGAATCAGACACACAGATACACTGAACAGAGCTGCTACCAACTCTCCTCATCACGTGTGGTCGAATGGCAGCCCTGTGATTCATCTATAAATTACCATGAGTATTCTACCTGCCCCTCTCAGAGAACCTGTCAAGTTACTGAGAGAGTATCCTGCCCTTACGACAGAGTCTGGTAAGCTGTCTGTTATGTATTTGATATGCCAAAACCAGTAAAAACAATGAATCCCATCCTCCTGACACTGAAAGAGCCCTAATACAGCAGCACTAAGAAGGAGAGGCTGATAAAAATCTCAGGGCCAAACTAGACTACCCTAAACTAAACAAAGAAGGACTGAAATGACTGTCTGTACCTTCAATGCACATACTCTGGCATTGGAAGCATATATTGAAGACCTGATGGTGCAAGAGCGAAAGGTCAAGTACAACATCATTGGTCTGACCGAGATGAGAAGGCACCAATCACATCACACCATTTTTGACACTGGAGTTCTCTGTTCCTCAGAATATGTATGCAACGAAAAGAGGCATCGGTGGGATCAGTGTCCTTGTCAACACAAACCTGGCCATGAGCATTGATTCTGTTGTAGGCAGGCAGACAGGGGGTGCCACATGGCAATAAAAAATTCCTGAAGAAGAAATAAAACTGGTCCTTCAGAGATCCAGAGTCACAGCTGTTGTCACACAGAAACCAGACTTGATAAGACCATATCAGTAATAGACCCTGGGGGAAGGGAAAGCCAGAGGGAATGTATGAAGCCCTAGGCCACAGGCCCTTCTAATGGCTTTAGCTAATTAAATCTCCTGAGGAAGATAAATCAGCCTTCCCGCCCAGGACCCAGCTCACAGAAGACTCCAAAGCGTTCCAGTCAAAGAAGACCACTCCCAAAGTCTACTCCCCTTAGCAACGGCCCTAGCAACCAAGGTTAAAGCCCCATATGGGGAGTATCTTGGGGAGAAATCTATAAAAGTCGTCCTGACCAGAGGATGGCACACACATGCTGCATGGACACACATGCTGCCTGAGGCCATGTGGCTGAGCACAGGTGGTGCCTGAGCACGTGTGTTGCCCTCATCTCCCCTCTTGAGATGTGTGCTCTCTCTCTCTTTTTCTCTCCCCTCCACCTCTCCAAAAACCTCCTCAATAAAACTGGATTTTACTTCAGTGCTTGTCGACTCCTGAAAATTATTTTTCTGTGAGGAAGACAAGAAACCTAAGGCAACCCTGGGTAAGGCCTAGGATTGACTTTCCTTTCCTGCAAAGAGCAATTCCTCTCTCCAGCCTGAGTCTGTGGCTCCCGAAAAACCTCGGGTGGTGGGGGATCAACTCCTGCATCTAGAGATCAAGCAGACATCAGGTGTGGCTTGACGGCTGATGGGGCTCAGGCCCACGCCGTGCAGGGGCTCATCGCAGACTTTATCAGTCCTAAGTCTGCCCAGCAGGTCCCGGGTGGCAGAGGCGGCTGGGGGAGAAAGCTACCATCTCTCTCCATTTCCGGGCTCACATAAGTCACCCGTGGGGTCTACCTGCAACAATTCCTTTGAGTGCCTAACAAACTGGATTAGACGATTACACGTGAAGAGATGTGGATCACTGCCAGCAGTTTCTATCTTTGTTGTCTACATACCAATATTCACATATAAGGAAGAATTGAGAAATTCTACATGGGATGGAGGAGTTCTATAAAGAAGATCACACCTTCTACAAAATCATAGTCACCAATTTTAATGCCAAGATAGGACCAAGTAGATTGGCTAAACAATTCCCACATCAGGATTCATGGCCTAGAATGGAAGGAACAGGGTGAGAACTGAGTTCGTCATGTTGACCAAGACCAATCAATGTAACTCACAGTTTGAGAAAGCAGAAACTAAACGTTAGACATGGGAATATCCTGGTGGACAGTTCCACAAATGAAATTGACCACATAATATTCAATCGATAGTTTTGCCTGACCGATATCACTGTCATCCCAAAATTCTAAAATGATCAGAGCACTGATAATTATGATGACATGCTGAAATAAATCGAATCCCATTACAGAAGGGGTTCCGGGAAGTTCTGAGTTACATGTCCTATGCCTTTTAATATTACTGCTCTTTTTTTTTTTTTTTTTTTGCTTAAATGATAATTCACTGTTTAAATTTAGGACATTGCTGGGCAGTACTGGGAACTGTTGTGATGGTGGGATACAGTCGTTCTGTATCTCAATATAATAAACAATAATTTACTTACCTCTTTAACCATGTTTCCTAAACTAGAATACACTTTTTTTAAAGAAAAAGTGAGAACTTACAGCACACTGAATTATTGCTAATTTCCAACCTAGGTACTAATAATACTGAGTATGTTTTATAATTCTTATTTTATAGTATTCTACGTAGTTTGACTCCCAATGTGTCAGGGGCCCTGGGCAGCAGCCCCTGGCACAAATGAGAAAGACCTAGATCTTGCCTGACTTCATCCCTGCGAAAAAAGGAGAGGGATGGACTTGGGAGAATCTCTGCCTTACTGCTGCTGCTGAGAAAGTAAAGAAAGAAAAAAACACAGAAGAAGTGGGGAGTTCTGGATAGCAGTACTGGATTTACTGAACACAGTTGAATCCTTTTATACAATATTTTGGTGGAGGGCATATAAGCACACATTACAGGGCATTTGCAAGTTCCTGGGCCATTGTAACAGAAACCAGTCTTCACAACAAATAACAGTTACTGATTTAGCATTTGCAAGGTAACATTTGCAAGATAAGGATCACTGATTTACATATTCCTGTGATCAGAGGTAAGAAGACCAGGCATATTCTGCCTCACCTTAGCTCAGATATGCACAGATGTTTTGGGTGTAACCATATGTGCAGGGCCCATTTCTGGGTCCTCCCCTTAGGGTCTAGTGATGGGAAAATGCTGGACCCTAAGGCTTGCAACTCAGAACCCAACACCAATGCTGTTTATTTACTTTGTTCCTCTTTTTCTTACTGTCTCTCTCCTGGTTTGTTTGTATGTTTGTGCATATTTGAGTTAATTTATGTGTGTTTTCTATACGCACATGCAACCAAAGAGTACAGTTTTTGTTCTTATATTTTATATTTTTTGTCCTCATTCATGTAGGCTATCTATTGCCACTGAAGAGATCTCAAAAAACTTATGATTGAATAAATTGATTTTGTTACATGAATGCAAAATGTTTGAAAAGATTGTAAAAATCACAGTCAAGCTCTGCCTTTATTCCATATCAAACAGAAGAAAAACATTAGGAAGAAACACTTTGGGGGGGAACAATATTCATCTCAAAATCACTTGATATTTCTTTGGTCAAATTTTAAGTGCACTGTGGTACTCATACAACTAGCATAGCAAATGAGAACAGACTTTATAAAAAAAGTTTTTAATATCTAATCACACATTAGATTTTATGGAACTTGTTAGCAAAAAATTTTATGCATCATGCTGTTTTTCTTCATATAAATTCTTAAGCATAGAACCAGAGAGATAGTACTATGGGCAGGTCGCTTGCTTGCATGGAACTAAGCCAAGTTTGAGCCCTGACTTAGCATATGGTCTCCTGAGTACTGCCAAGAGTGATCCCTAACTTAAAAGCAAGGCATAATCCTTGAGCACTACTAGGTGTGGTCTCAAAACATTAAAATTTTTTTTTTAGCATTTTGAGTAAGTATGTATTTGGAAATGACTGGCGAAAAATAGCCAAGATCGGACAGGGGAGAGAGCTTAAAGGACTGAGAGCATGCTTCATATGCAGTAGGACAGGTTTAATCTCTGGTACCACATGAAAACAACTAGGAGCAATTGTAGGGCATAGGATATGTCCCTATATCCTGCTGTGAGTGACCCCCTCACCCCCACCAACTCGCCAACTGTGACTGTGCTCTTTCCACCCCAAATCTTAGGTTCTTTTTTATAAATTACCTTATAAATTACCTATGGGGTAATACACTAGGAGTTCCATGAGCTTGTTCCTTTCAGACCCAGCTTCACTAAGGATGAAAAAATTAAATTCTTCTGTTGAATGTCTGTAACAAATTAATATGAATAACTTTGTTAACAAATTAAATAGAAGCCTGCTAAGTTCAATAAGTTCAATACATGGAAGCAATAACACAGATGGCCCGATTTTCACGTAACAGTTCAGTAAAAATGGTCACCACTTTAGCAACAACATGATGATATATATGTTGTAATGAGTGATATAAAGTAAATTAACTAGTGCCTGCTAAGGAAGCAGGCTTCAGGTATGGTTGGGAAATGAGGGTTTCGGTGGCTGTCAGGAAACATTGGTAGCAGAACTGGTGTTGGAATATTGAATACGTGAAACAACAGTACTTCAACAGAATTGTGAGCAGTTCTGTAAAACATGATGTTTAAATAATATTTAAAAAATATATCAAAAAAATAATAAATAGCATTTTCTTCCTGGCTTTGTATGCTCTTCTATAGAAGTATAGTATACATCATACAATGCTAGTAATAAGATAATTAGTGTGGAAGAACCATCAATAAAATTGAATTTGAGATCCCAGGCATGTACTTTTTATGATTCAATGAGCAACTATGATTTTCTAATAACACAGATTCACTATGAAGTGTTCCTTTTTTTCCAATGATCTTTTATTGGCACACAAACTCTTGCTTAATTTACAATTGCTGTTTTCAATTTCATTTTGCATATCTCATAGTACCATGTATGGAGAAGAATAAGAACCAACACATTGCTTTTACACCTTCATTTAAAAAAAATCAAACATTTGAGAACCATAGGAAAGAAGGTTGTTAAAGTGCTGGCATTATGTGCATCTGACCCTTGCACCACACAGTCCCCCAAATGATCTTAGTAGAAAATATAGAAAATTGCACTTTAAGTGTTGGGGAAATGGAAAACTTATCAAAATAAAGTCATTCCTTTAATAAATGCTGCTGGAAAATCAGGACAATCACATTAGAAAGAATGGTATGGGACCACCATCATAGCCTACAGATACAAAAATAAAAAGGAAGAAAAAATGGAACTGGAGTGTTAGTGCAACTGGTAGAGTGCTTGCTTTGCATGTGGCTGGCTAGCATTTGATCACCAGCACACCAGAATGTACCAGTCTCATCAGGAGTAATCCCTGACCACTATCCCCAGGAGTAGGCCATAAGCACACCACTGGTGTGGACCCAATACAGAAAAAAAAAAAATTAAATTTTAAATATAATGTAAGAACCATAATGAAAGAATGGCCCTCGCCCACAGAACACAAAGACAGGAACCAGAGGTAACTGATAAAATGCCAGAGGTAACTGATAAAATAATGGCTCAACCGAAAGTAACTGATAAAATGATGGCTTGATAAGAACACAGCAGGAAGGGCCTTAAGCAAATAATTCCAGGGAGGGCTATAAGGCAAACATTCCCGAGAGGTTGCATCTGATGTCCCCCTCTGTATTTGGTATGATACCTGACTGGGCCCATGCCGTGCCAAATATGGAAAGAAGTATTAGGCACACTCAGATGGGTGGGTGATGGTTACCTGGTGCAGAGTGATTGGCTGCCTGCGCCGCAGACCTTGATGTAATATTTTAAACCTATTGGATAGTTATGCGCGGGCTTTTCTGTAGCGCAGGAATTATTCCTTAAAAGATCGTCCCTGGAAGGGCTCGGGGCTCTTAGCCACTGACTGTTTGGGGTCACGCTATGAGCCCGAGTATACTCGCTTATTAATAAAACCCTTGCTTTTGCATAGGACTTGGTCTCTCAGAGTTTTCCTTGGTAGGTGCGGCGTTCCAAGGCTCCCATCAGTCACCCCAGCGGGTGGCCAACCCTTACAATAAAATACTTTAAAAATGAGAATATCTCTTTACTGTTGATATTAACCATGTCTTTAAACTAGGACTGCAGCAACTAGTGAGGGAAAAAAGCAAAACTAAACAAATGAAAAGATATGGAAGGTAAAAGATCTGTGAATAAAATCTTTGTTAAAATGCAAAGACTGTTAAAATGCAAATCCCACTGAACTCAGATAGGTTCTTGCAAATGATTTATCACACAAGGGGCTAATTAAAATATCTAGGAAGAGAAATAAAGAAGCTGAATGAAACATTTACTTTGCATGCAAAAAGCAAAAATTCAGTCCTGATCATAGGCTCTTGCTAACTGTTGAGTGTGGCCCAAAACCAAACCAAACCAGAAGGAAAAAGGATTAATAGCCAGCATTTATAGTAATGGATAAAACTCTGCAATAAAGCCAACCTGATTGTGAAAGGGCAGAGGAGCTGAATAAACACTTCTCCAAAAAAGATATGCAGATGGCTAACAGGCATATAAAAAGTTGTTCATCATCCCTCATTAGTGAGATGCAAGTCAAAACCATAATGAGATATTTCCTGACACTGTGGGGCTGGCTTAATGAAAAACAAACAAACAAACAAACAAACAAACAAGAAACATGTGTGGTAATATGGAGAAGATAGAGTCATCATGTACTGTTAGAATATAAATTGATGAAGTCATTATATCCAGCATCATTCAAATTGCTCATAGAATTGCCACAAATTGGCAAGCCCACTTCATAATATTTATAAGAATATAAAAACTACTATTCTGAAAAGATTTGTGTACCTTCATGTTCTTCACTATAGTCAAGAGTTGAAATCAATTTATGTGCCCATTGATAGGGATTTTATAAAGAAAATGTAGCACAGACACAAGGTTACATACACGACATACACTCACAGTGCAAAAGTGAAATGCCATTTGCAACAATAAGAATAGAAGTTCAAGGAATTATTCAAATTTAAATAGATGAAAAATTCTGTAAAGCATTATTATTGCACTCTTACATGATAAAGGTCAAATTAATAGGAAAAAACAATTTCTTAGACTACAACAAAAAACTATCAAGAAGTTGGAAAATATATGGATACATTGAATAAAAGTGGTCAACTAATAATGCATTCAAACTAGATTTTGTTAATGACATAATGTATGCACAGATTTGATATGTAAGTCCATATACCTGAAATCTATCCAATGACAGAAATTCATATTATTTCAATTAAAATATGTTTAAAAATATAACCAGTTATTTTTTCTCTTTTTATGAAGGGAAATTTCTGGTTTGTTTTTTCTGGAAATCAAATACATTCAAACTAATATTTCAAAAACACACAATTGAAGTAAGTGATAGATAATCAAAATTAGCATCTATTCTATGCCCACTATAGCAAAAAAGATAGCCTAGTTTTTCTAATATAACAACTGGATTAAATAATATGACTTCTTATCAAATGTTGTATTTCTGTAGACTGTTTATCTTACTAGTATTGCTCATGAGAACAGCAAAATATAAAACTTTAATATCACAACAGAATGTACTAGCAAGAAAAAAGAAGTTATGACCTATTCTCAATCATAAACACATATGCTAAATCACATAGACTTCCATATGTCAGCAAAAGATCCATATTTATATGTGTGCCACAATTTTTCATAGACCATCTGTCTATCTTATGAAAGTTGAATTCGTATAATAAGGCATTTTATTTCTGCTCTAAAAAAACTATAAGAAAGTCAAAAGATATTAAAGGTTTAGTTAATTTCTGGGACAATTAACTCTAGCTTATTATTGAGAAATTTGTAAGACACTGTAAACTTGATAGAAAAAATCAGGGACACAAGTGTACAGGTAAAGGCATCCCTTCTACTGATCACTATTTGTGTTTTATTTCTACCAAAATGGCAAACCTTTTTCAATGCCATGTAGAAGACAATATAATTATCATTAGAATAGTTTAAATAGATTTTTGGGTCATTGAAAAACATATCTTTATATACCTTCAATAACAATATTTGAGTTCATTTCTACAAAGGAAGATAGTCAACTTTTGGAAATATATATGTCTAAAATAGAATAACGTATTGCAAGAAATTAATCATATATTTATATATTAAATATTAATAAGCCAAAGAAAAAAAATATAAGAGGGAGTAAGAAGAAAAGGGAGGACAGGAGATAAATCTAAAAATCATGCACAACTCAAACTGCATTTTCATTTAATGCCACTGACCTTGTTGTAATTTATGTAACTATATTGATGACTAATCCAAATGATACATGAAATTTTATGGATGCTTGTGTGGATTGGCAATAGTTTCTCTATAGTCAATGGAGAAAATGTGTTTCTAAACATAGGTCTTATGACTGTAGGTAGTATAAAATAGTATTTGTTGGAGTCTGATGTTCAAGGAGAAAGGAGATATTGGGATATTTATACCACATATCACTTAACTATGTACCATTGACAAATCCAAAAGTATTTGCTAATGTAATGGAAAATTATCGTATTTAAGTACCAACACTTTTTAAAAATAAGACCACAGAAATTTGAAATTCTTTCCATTTTGATGTCTACTGCTCATAACACTTTTGTATTCAGTTTGGCTCAGTGTCAATGATCTAGGGACTAGTTTTAAGTTGATTCATCTTAAGGTACATTCTGAGAGATTCATTCTGACTTAAGCAATTATATAGCAAATATGCACCTATCATTTTTCTTCCTGCTATAAATTATTTAACTTTCTTACTTTTATTTTCAGATATTTCACACACTTCTATTTGTCCGTATTCTCTTTTCTCTTTTGAAAATTTGATCTACTACCACGAATATACTACAAGGAATCCATCTATAAACCTGTTTAGGGGCTCTCCATGTATGTAATTACAATAGCTACATTGGCTATGAAACATTTATCATTGTACTCTGATTACCGATTTTTATATTTTGACAGAATAAAATAGAAAACAGTACAAATTTTTTGTTCAATTCCTATTGAACAAAAATACTCTGTTCAATAGCAAACTCCAATCCCAGAGTGGAATAAGGAAGCATTTTTACTCACTGTACTACATTTCCTACCCCAAATTCATTTTTACTCACTGTACTACCCCAAATTCATTTGCATTGATTTCCTACCCCAAATTCATTTCCTACCCCAAATTCATTTGCATTGATAATATGATGGTTTGCAAGAGTCTAACTAGTAATACGTTTCAGGAATACAATGTTATGATACCACACAAAGCAACACAGGGAATATGCATTTATCATAATCTATGGCCCTTTTGTCCCTACCCCTCCTTAATTTCAGTTCTGTGATCAAAGACTAAGTTTTAGTTTTCATTGGACATTGTCTCTTCACATGATTTGTTTTTCATATACCACCTTTGAGTGAGATTGTCTGACATTTGTCTTTCTCCTTCTAATTCATTTTTCTTAGCTTGATACTTCTCCAAATCTGTCCCTGCCATAGCAAATAGTGAACTTTCATCTTTTCTAATAAATGAGTAATATTTAAGTAAGTTTAACCACATCAGGGAAAAGGGCACATTAAATATAGTATCACATAAATTACCATTATTACAATAGAAAGAACTATACAAAGAAAAATGAGAAAGCCATGTTAGTGTAAATTTAAAATATGTTTTTTTGCAATCAATATTCAAACCACAAATGACTTTATCTTGTTTAATTTTATGATAAAGTATTTAAAAGATTCATCGTATGCTCTGCCTAACAGGTCAACCACTACTTGAATTTTTTTGGTGAGTACACTGAAGCATGGCAGAGGTGACGTAGTGTAGCTACTTTATGACACCAGGAGCTTCTTAGAATGATGAGGATGATGGAAACATCCAGTGTGTACATTGAACACCTGAAGGCTAAAAGCAAGCTTTAGACAGCATCAAATTCTGCCACCAATTTCCTCTGTAGAGATATTTCTCCTGAAGAATCTCTGATTTCTTCATAAAGTACAATTTTCCAGAGTCCAAAAAAGTCACTCCTTAATTTATAAATATCGACATTCATGCTGTGTAAAACTATTTGTTGTTATATTTAAACAAATATAACCATCTAGTTTAAAATGTGAGAGATGGGAAATCAATCATTAGTGTTTGTGTTTTATATTTTTACACCTTGTAAAAATGCTAGCTAGGAAGAGATTCCTCTCCCTCAGCAAGGAGCTTAGCTATTAGATATAGCAAAAAAAAAAAAAATCAGGAAACTTCTTTGCTATAAAAATAACCAAAACAATGTTATGTACTCCCAAAGTCTGGTCCAAGAACCCCTGGAGGTAACATACCTGCACATTAATCATCTCAGATAAGTAGGGACTACTATGATTTAGACAATCTTACACTTTGCCTCACCTCACTCAGTTTTTTCTTCCTCACAAAATAATTTTAAAAATTTCTGACTTTAACCTAATGCTCTATCCTCCTTCTGCTTTTGAATTTACAACTGGTGTTCTTCCTGTATGTTCCCTTTAAAATTCTAGAACTGCACACACAAAACAGCATGTTTTAGAATAAGATTTATAAAAAATGAGTTATTTGGCATTTACATTCCAAGAAATAAATTTAATGAGCTATCTCTCTGTAAAAACTATTGATTCACAATGAAACAAGTCAAGGGAAGAGATAATGTTCAACAGAAACAAACGCTGAATTTTTTAGTCAGAATTGAGATTAGCAAGAGAGAAGTCAATAAACATTGTTCAGAAGACCATGGTGGAAATTCACACTTTGATGATGGGCATAGTGAGATGACATTATAATCCTAAGGCTTCTCGACATTATGTGGTCATGAATATGAATACCCCTATAAAATACTAAAGGAATAATAAAATACAATTACTTTACCCCTATCTTATATAGTGGTTAAAAATATAATCTCAGACTGCTTTCCATTGCGTATTTAATGTGTAATGAATGCTTAAATATTTTTTCACTAATATGTCTTTCTAGTTACATGTATTTGCTTTTGTATCTATATGTAGAATAGATTTTGAATAACCTATAGTAAAACTTTAGTATAATGTCTTTAATAAGCTTAGAGCCCAATGGCAAATATGGAATTCTGGGAAAGTAAATATTGACTTTGCTTTTTCCTTCTCATAAATTTCTATGCCTCATAGAAAAAAAAGGCCAAAAAAAACCCCAAACCAAAAAACACCTGTCAAACGATTTTCATACAATTTTATACATATACGTTAGAGTCACATTATGTAATATCTTAAAAATGAAATGTAAACTTTAAAGGTATAAGAAGTACAAAGATATTAAAATTTAACTTTCTCTTTTGGTTTGTGACTGCATTCAATTTGCCTGCATTGTACTGAAAGGTACCATAGCTCATTTTTTCCTTAAAATTCAGAAACACAAAAAGAAAAATCCATGATTTCCAATTATTTTATTTCTTAAGAATTCTTCTGATTGGCCTCTAATTAGTGGTTTGTGCTAGCATCAATAGGATGATTTTGGGTAGAGATTGTCCAAATTTCAGAATATCTACCTGAGTAGTATTTTCAAGTTAATTTTCCTACTATTGGTGGGTAGATAACTGCCAAAAATTTGTGAGTTATTTATCTCAAATTTTCCATTGTGTATATGTGTAGTTTTTAATATTATTAATTTAGTCCTGTGGCTTATTAATAAGTGCTAACATTATCATTTCAAAAATAAAATATATTGTCAACCAGAGGAAACTAACTGCATACAATGAATAAAACATATTTTTATATTATTTTCTGACTTATTGTTTACAAGCCTAAATAAGGCCATTCAAATTAGTGTGCTTATGTCTATTTTATAATATATATAAAATGTGGATAATTTCTTTAAAATGCAATGTTACAAATAGCAGTAAAATTGAGAGCATTGTTTTGTGAATGAATTTTCTTTTCTTTTAATAAAGTTTGTTAACGAAGTGCATATGGCCTTCTGCAATAAAGACTAATAATATAAGTCTTAGAAGTTACTTCTAAATAAAATCTGAGAATTCTCAGCCAAGTTGTTTAAAGATTTTTTAATTAGTAATTGCCACCTTTTAAATTTAAAAGGACTTTGTATTCTTCCAAAGTATTAATAGAGGAAAAGAAATAATATTAATACAAGAGAAAATACTAACTTAATGTTTCTTTGTTTTCCTTTCACCTAGATTCATTTACTATTAAAACTCATTAGCATAAATAGGATCTTAAAAGTAACATTGAAAATATTTTTCACCCCTTAAATCTAGTTAATCAAGGAAAACTTAACTTTCTATAAAAATAAACAGATGTCTGATTTGCTTTTCAAGGTGGTGACTTACCTTGAACATGTGTCTGACTTACTTATCTATGTCTCTTTGCTCGCTTTCTTCACACTGGAGAAACTGAGGTTCTCTCTAATTCTTATTCTCTTGTATATGTACTTCCTTTCTTTCTTTCCTCAAATATCTAAGTAAGTTTCAATCAAACTATCCTACTTCACAAAAAATAAAAATAAATAAATAAAGCATCCTATTTGATGCTACTATATAAATTCTAATCACCCTACAAATAACATCACACCCCTAACCCATATTATTATTTATTCATTTGTATTGTGGAATAACCCAGTTCTTATGACGTACTGATTATAATAGGTCTTAATTAATTGCAGCACAGAAATATATTGACCATGATCTGTAAAGTTTCTAAGAAAGGTTATATAGTCTGGACATTTTTATGTAGGAAATTGATTCAGCTACAAAAGTATAATAATTTAATTTTAAACTATTTTTCTTATAACTCACATATATTACAGCAGTAAATAGACTAACAATACTTAGAAAACTTTATAATAAATTTACTAAAATTCCATAGAGTAATTGACTAACCTATGGAAAACTTATTAATGTGAATCGCCTTTACCAACACTCCGTTTTTATTTTTGTTTTAACATTTTAATCTCTTATAAATGACCATTTCTTGATTTGAACAATTGAGAGAAAATGGCTAAGGTCTCCATTAGGGAGAAGTCATTGCTTGCAAATTAAAAAGCTCACAGATTGGTTACTCACAGTTATTTTATTAAATAAGAAGCCCTTTGTATTCCTCTTAGCTTGTTAAGCTTTAGATAGGTTTCTTTGAAATGTAATATTTCTTGTTCCTCCAGCTTAACAAGGTTCTCTTATTTGAAGATTCTGTTACGGGTGTTTTTAGGAACAATATAAGTCATTTGTTTGATTTTCTTAGAAGACTTATTTCACAAAAGGGTGAAATTGTAAACAGCTTCATGTTCCTTTCAGATGTTAATCTTCTAGATTCGCAGTGAGATTATGTTCCAGGAAAATGATCTCAAAGATCTAGAAGCATCACTGTATCACTGTCTTCCCGTTCATCATTGATTTGCTCGAGCGGTCACCAGTAACATCTCCAATTGACCTGTCTCATGCAAGTAGAGCCCAAGGGCACCTGCTTGCTCCAGGAACATAAAGAGCCTCAAACCATTCCATCAGGTCATGGGAATGAGGTCTATAATTGTTACTGGTATTTGGCATATCAAATATGACACGGGTAGCTTGCCAGGCTCTGCCGTGCGGGTAGCATACTCTTGTAGTCATCTCAAAATCCAGCACTTATTGATGAACCGCGCAGAGTCTCAAGCGCCGTGTGAGCCGGGCTGTGATAGGCTGGTCTGCTGGGTGGAGTTCTGACGAGGGGGAAGTCTGGATGTGGAAAATGGAGGGCCGTCTTGGAGTGCCGCATTGTCTGGCTTGTTGTGAGGCTCTGCTGGGGTGGCGGGCCAGGGCTAAAACCCGCCATCCCTCCCAGGAGCCTCATGAGCTGCTGGGCACAGGGAGAGCCAGTAGCAGCTCTGCCCCATGTCTGTGAGTCTTTTTTTCTGCTCAGCTTCAAGCAGAGAGTGGAGTGTCCCCACAACCTGTCTGCTGTTCCTTGGAGGAGGTCCTTTGGGATAGTATTTTTTTATTTTAAGGATTTTTTTTGGGGGAGCTTTGGTGGAGTGGGTGGCGAGAACACACCTGACAGTGTGACAGTGCTCTGGGCTTGCCCCGGGCTTTGTGCTCAGGGAACTATTGTGGTATCAGGGATCGACTGAGGGTGAGCCACATGCCTTAACTCCTCCCACCCTCCCCATCTCTGGCCATTTTTTTCTGCTTTCTTTTCTTCTATTTATTGATCTAGGACAGTCGCCATTCATTAACGGGGACAGCGTTATCTTTGAAATAGAATCATCAAGAAATACAGTGATACCAATCCATTTCCACAGAAAGTGTGAGAACCTAATATTCACATTCAATTAACAATTAACAGTATAGGCAGGTAACTGTGACTATTTTAAATAACTTTTTTAATAACCTTCTTTTAAAGTCGTCTAGCTTTCCACTAACTCACTCACTACTGCCCAATTTTTTATTTCTAGTTTCAGTAGAGACAAATTTAACCTTGTCCTTATTGGAAATATTTTTTGGGGGATAGGGAAGACAGAACAACTTCTCCTTGAATATCTGCCTTCTTTTGGTCTATGTTCTTTTCCTTAATAATATCAGGGACTGAAACAATATAAAGGTCAGCAAACAGTATAAAATATAAGAAAGGTCAAACTACTGGAAATAAAATTACATGTAACGCCAAATTCTATTGGGAATTTGAAAAGTTTATTTAAAAAATTTGTCCTTTGGGGCTGAAACAATAGTACAGCTGGTAGGGTATAGTTGCACACTGCCAACCTTGTTGAACTCCAGCTGTTCATATGTTCCCCTAAGACCAGTCAGGAGTGGTCACTTGATCTGGTCCCTGAGCACAATGGAAGGAATAAGCCCTGAACTCTCTAGGATATGACCCCAAAGAAGATAAAAACATTATCCTTTATGGACCAGGAATATAGTTTGAAAGGCTGAAAAACAGGACTGAAATACATGACACCCTGAGTTTGATCCCCTGGCACTGTATAAGCCAGCAAGCTCCAGTGGGTGTGGCTCCAGTGGCCTCCTCCAACACTGTCCTAAGCACCATTTCTTGGTTCAAAAGTGAATCACCGGCTCTACCCAGACAAGGCTAAGGAGCATAATAATAATCCTAGGTATTGAGCATGAGTGGAGCGACACTTCTGCCTCACTCCCACCAAGTGTGTTCATTGAAGGAAAACTGCAGAAATACGCAATACATAAATACACTTGCTTAAAAATGTACTTCACAACTCTATGAAGTGCAAAGGCAATTCAACTGCTTTTCTCACTTTCACTCTTGAAATTTGATAAATAAACCAGATTTGTTATATTGTTGTTTACGAATGCATAAGTACGTATAAATGAAATTAACCTTATTTGCTTTTTGAAATTTATTTGTAATAAACTTATATTGTTTGTTTTATTCTTTTAGTCAACTAGTATAAAAAAATTAAAGGTTTCAGGATAATGCTTAGGAAAACCTTTTACTTTTATAGCAGAGTGCAATGTTTACTGAGTAATTTTAATTCCCTATATTATCTAAAGATTTATTATTGATGTTACATTTTTACAGGTTATTTTTTCTGAGTGTAAAATCAGTAATTTCTTAGAATTTTTAAGCAGTCCTTTCAACATTTACAGCTTTTAAGGACACATAAATATCTACTTGATAATTTAACTCTTCCAATCTATGATCAAGGGTTGTGTTTCCATTTCCTTGCATCTCCTTTCATTTCTTTCAGTAGTGATTAATGATTTTCCTTTGATAAGTATTTCAGCATTTGATCACATCTGTTGGTGAGTTACATGTATTTGATTTTGTGTGTTTAGGTCCACACACAATAGTGCTCACAGTTTACTCATGGTTTTGTACACATTATCACTCTTGGCAGAGCTTGAAAGACTATATGCAGTGTTGGGGGATCAAACCAAAGCCAAACACAAGACAATTACTTTAACATCTGACTGTCTGACCTCACTACTTGAGTTCTGAGACACACTTGTGAATTGGACACTTTTCTTTCATTTTCTTTTCTTCCTTTCATTGTAATCAGAAATGTCCTGAATTTCTAAGTTCTGGTTTTGTTGCATAAATAAACTTTACAAGTTCACTGTTTCTAATAATTAAGCTTCCAGTTGACATAGTAACTACTCTTCCTGGCTTCTGCTACAAGAGCCCCCAAAACCATTCTGAAAAGTATATATGTGTTCTTATGTTCACTGCAGCAATATTTATAAGTAAATATTTACTTATAAATATTGCTGGTGAATATAAGAACACATACTCTTCAGAATGTATGTGTCTGATACAGTCAAAGCCTGGAGATATCCCAGTGTTCAAAATCAGATGCTTGAATAAAGAAAACATGCCATAGATACAAAATGGAATATTACTTGGCTATAAGAAAGGAAAACAATATGAAATCTACCACTATGTGAATGGATATGGAAGAATATTATGATGAATGAAGTTAATCAGAAGGAGATGGACAGATACAGAATGATATCTTTCACATGAAAACATAGTAAGAAATAACAAATATCCAAAGGCAAAAGAAACAGAGAACTGACTTACATGTCTGATTTGACCTAATCACCAGGAATGGTTGGGAACGGGGTTGTGGTGGGTAACTGAGATATTGATAGAGGAAAGGTGACATAGATTGGAAATGTGGTATTTACAAATTGCATTGCCTGTATGAAACTTTTAAGCCATAATGCCTCAAATAAAAATTTTAAATGTACGAAAACTAAAAAGCTACTACTAAAACATACTTTGTCGGGGCGCTCCGCGGTCCCCGACAGTGCCGGGAAGCGAGTTCCCTTCTACCTCCGAAGCCGGCGAGGAATGGATGAGCACTCAGGGATCCGATGAGGTTTTAAAAAGACTTTACTTATCACAGGTTCAGGCATACAAATCAGCAAAAGGAAAAACCCGATGCTTAGGATTCCAGGCTAGAACCCCAGCCACGTGTAGGCCAAGATGGCAACCACCACGTGTGAAACTTCCAAGGGGAATAATCGCTCACAAGGCGAAATCCCACTGGGAAGAAGAAGCCTGGGAGAGCGGGAACCGGCTAGTTTATACCCCCCAGCAACTCAGACCTTCCTCCCATTGTTATGGAAAGCAGGGAGGGTCCAATGCCCTTAGGTAGTCCCTCCCTGCATCTCACCTAGGGCCTTTACTGTGCTAATGTTTTGAGCCGGAATGCCTTTGAAATGTAGAGAAGGGGTTTCTGAGATGGCATGTCACTGTACCAAAGATCAACACCAATGCCAGTTAAATATTTCTCCAAGCCTTCACAAGTCTCCCTCTACTTCATTGTAGTTTTATATTTTATCAGGGAGCCATGCTTGTTTGTTTGGGAAGCAAACAGCATTTCTCTCTGGTCTAATTACTTAGGTGTCCTTACGTGGCCAGGCTAATATGCTGGTAAGATCTAGCTAGTCCCACGATGATTGTGATAGCATGGGGAGAATATTTATACCAGCTAGTACAGCATACATGGTCAGATAAACTGCCACATTTAGACTACCCCCTTATCTACGGAGTGATCTACCAGGGAGGCAATCCAGAGCAGATGCAGCGGCCCTTAGGAGTCCTGCAACAATACTTTAAAATAAAATGAAAACTACTAAATTATATACTTGAGAATCATAGGGAAAAAAAGACATATATATGGGTATATATATATATATATATATATATATATATATACTTGGTTCATTGAATTGATTAACTAGTTCATTTAATTTGAACATTTATAGTGTCAGTAATAAGACAGAGTGATATATAATATTAGAAGGAATTTTATTTAGGATTTTAAATAGCTAGGTGAAGTAGCGGTTGGGTACACAGGATGTAACGTGTAATCCGACACGGGTAGCTTGCCAGGCTCTGCCGTGCAGGTAGCATACTCTTGTAGTCATCTCAAAATCTAGCATTTATTGATGAACCCGCGTGGCTGCACGGGGCTGCACAAGCTGGGCTGTGATAGACTGGTCTGCTGGGTGGAGTTCTGATGAGGGGAAGAGTGGATGTGGGAAAATGGAGGCCCTTGTCCCCATTTGGACTTCCCTCTCGTCAGAACTCTACCCAGCAGACCAGCCCATCACAGCCCGGATCATCGACACCCACCCTGCAGCAGCTTTTTCCTCCAATCCGGCCCAGTATGCTGGTCCAGAGACTCTCACACATGGGGCAGAGCTGTTCCTTGCTATCCCTGTGCACAGAGGCGTTCATGAGGCAGTCGGGAGGCATGGCGGGTTCTAGCCCTGGCCCACCACCTCAGCAGAGCCTCACAACAAGCCAGACCACCCCCCTCACTCCACCGGCGCTGCCATTTTCCACATTTGGACTTCCCTCTCGTCAAGAACTCCACCCAGCAGACCAGCCCATCACAGCCCAGATAATCCAACACCCACCCTGAAGCAGCTTTTTCCTCAATCCGGCCCAGGTATGCTGGTCCAGAGACTCTCAGACATGGTGCAGAGCTGTTCCTTGCTCTCCATGTGCACAGCCGTTCATGAGGCAGTCGGGAGGCATGGAGGGTTCTAGCCCTGGCCCACCACCTCAGCAGAGCCTCACAACAAGCCAGACCACCCCCGCTCACTTCGACCGGCACCGCCATTTTCCACATTTGGACTTCCCTCTCGTCAGAACTCCACCCAGCAGACCAGCCCATCACAGCCCGGCTCATCAATAACTGCTTTATTTGGAGGTGTTTAAAAGACTTTGCCTCCCACTTCGGCAAGCCTGGCAAGCTTCTGGTGTTGTATTTGATATGCCAAATTCCAGTAACAATTATATTGGGTCATTCCCATGACCTAATATAATGGTTTGAGGCTCTTTATGTTCCTATAGCAAGATAATACCCCTGGCTCTACTGGCATGAGACAGGACATATGGAGAGATATTACTGGTGCCCGCTCTAGCAAATAGATGATCAATGGGAAGATTGTGATCATGATCGGTGATATATATAATATATATATTATATATTATTATATCACTTGATCACTTGATCACTTGAATCCCGTTATTCATCGATTTGCTCCGAGCGGGCGCCAGTAACATTTCCATTGGACCCTATCACGTGCCAATGTAGCCCAATGGCATCTGGTTGATTCAGGAATATGAAGAGCCTCAAACCGTTCCTTCAGGGTCTTAACAAGGAAGTCTGACCATCTTGTAGGTGGGCGGCCACATGATCTTTTGACATCCCTTGGGATCCAGTCCGTAACGGCTCTAGTCCAGCGGTTGTCTCCAAATCGCATTACATGTCCAGCCCATCTGATTTTCGATGCCTTGGCAAACGAGAAAGCGTCCCTGATTCTGGAATAGCGATGGAGGTCAGAACTCCGGATTCCTTCTCTCACTTGAGTGAGACATGATATTCCAAGCATAGCTCTTTGGATGCCGCTCTGGGGAGACCCGAATAGCATTCTCATCCTGCTTTCGTAGGGCCCAGGTCTCTGAGGCGTATGTTAATGCAGGGAGAACGGTGGAGTCGAAGAGATGTGCCCGGAGCAGGAGGTTATTTGTCCTTTTTAGGTATTTCTTCGATGCCTTTGAAGGCATTCCATGCCGCTCTCTTCCTCCTGCGCAGCTCAGGTTTTAGGTCGTTCATCATGTTGACTTCTTGACCTAGGTACACATAACTGCTGCATTCAGAGATGTTTGTTCTATTGAGAGTGAATGGGGCATCTGGAACTAGTTCATTTCTCATGAACATAGTTTTCTTCAGATTCAGCTGTAGACCTACCTTTCCACATTCTCGGTCAAAGTCAGCCAGCATTTGTGCCGCTTGGCTAATGTTTGGTGTTATTAGAACGATGTCATCAGCAAAGCGGAGGTGGTGTGGTTGCCGACCATCTATCTTCACTCCCATTCCTTCCCATTCTAATTGTCTCATGATGTTCTCGAGGGTGGCACTGAAGAGTTTTGGTGAGATGGTATCATCCTGTCGAACCCCTCTTTTGACATCAATGATCACTTCTTTGTAGAATGGTGAGATCCTGGTGGTGAATCCGTAATACAGCTCACGAAGGATCTTGATGTATTGGGTTTGAACACCCTGTTTGACTAGGGCTTCGATGACTGCTTCAGTCTCCACAGAATCAAAGGCTTTCTGTAAATCAATGAACATGAGACAGAGTGGCATCTTGTACTCCCTACAAACCTCAATGAGCTTGGTTACTGTGTGGTTACTGTGTGGATATGGTCGATTGTGCTGAATCCTTTCCGGAAACCTGCTTGCTCGCATAGTTGACCTTGATCTAGTGTTCTGCTAATCCTGTTCAGGATGACTCGTGTAAACAGCTTGTAGATGACAGACAACAGGCAGATGGGGCGATAGTTGCCGATGTCATGAATGTCTCCCTTCTTGAACAGTAGAACTGTCCTGCTGGTTTTCCATTGGGAGGGCACCTTGCATTCGGACAGGTAGCGTCTGAAGAGCCGAGCTAGTGTATTGATGAGTACCGACGGCAGATTCTTCAGATGTTCGGGTCTGACTTTGTCTGGGCCTGGTGCTGTTCCCTTCTTTACCGATGAGATGGCATGTTGGATTTCAGAAGGTTGAACGTTGGGAATGACATATCCATCCTGTGGAATTTGGTATGTGGGCAGGTGGATGTGGCTATCAAAGAGATTTGAGTAGAAGTCCTGGATAATCTTCTCCATTGCCTTTCTGGAAGATGTGATAGATCCATCAGGGCGTCGGAGGGCAGTCATCTTGGTCTTATAGTTGGCGAAGGACAGGCGGGCAGTGTGAATACTTTTCCCGGCTTCTGCTGCATCTTCCAGTATTTCTGCTCTTCTGTCTTTGAGGTCTGCTTTTATCGCTTCTCTGCACTGTTTAGCAAGCTTGGACGTTAGCATTAGGTCTCCTGAGGCTCGCGCCTTGCCACGTTAGCGAATGAGCTCAAGAGTTTCTGAAGACAAGCGTCCTTTTGTGTCTTTCTCTCTCTCGGCATTCTTCGCACAATCATGGAGGTGCTGAACCAGTCGGTTGTATTCTTCATCGATGTCATCAATGATGGTATCTTCCCATGTTGCCGCAATGGTGCCAAAGAGAGCCCAGTTGGTGGTCGTTCTGGGAGTTCTCTTCTTAGACTTTGCAGCCTTTTCTCCCCGTTGCGGGAAGTGGAATTTTGCACGAAGGAGACGGTGGTCCGATCCTGTGTGGAATTTGGGGACGACAGCAACATCGGTCAGACAAAACCGTCGATTGAAGATGATGTGGTCAATTTCATTGTGGAACTGTCCGCCAGGAGATTCCCATGTCCAACGTTTCACTTCAGTTTTCTGAAACTGGGAGTTCCCATGAATAGTCTTGGTGGACATGATGAACTCAGATAGTCTCTCACTTTGTTCGTTCCATTCTAGGCCATGGGTCCCGATGTGGAGTTCTTCAGCCGATCTTCTTGGTCCTATCTTAGCATTAAAATCACCGACTATGATCTTGTAGAAGGTGTGATCCTTTTATAGAACTCCTCCAATTCCATGTAGAATTTCTCAATTTCATCTTCTTTGTATGTGGATGTTGGTGCATAGACAATGAAGATAGAAATTGCTGGCAGTGGGCCACATCTCCTCAAGTGTAATCGTCCTATTTGGTTTGTTAGGCATTCAAATGAATCAATGTTGACAGCCATGTTCGTGTTGACAAGGACACCAACGCCACCGACGTCTCTTTCGTCGCATGTTCCAAGGAACAATTCTTCTCCGGTGTCAAATACAGCATGATGCGACTGACGCCTCCCTCGTCTCAGTCAGACCAATGATGTCGTACTTGATCTTTCTTGCTTGCAGCATCAGATCCTCAATATATGCTTCCGTTGCCAGTGTAGGTGCATTGAAAGTACAGACAGTCATTTTAGTCCTTCTTCGTTTTGGCAGCCTAGGACAGCCTTGAAATTTTATCAGGCACTGCTTGTTTGCCTTTCTTACTGCTGCCGTATTAAGGGCTCTTTCGGGTCAGGAAAATAAACATTTTTGTTATTCTGTGACTTCTATATATTCTGTGACTTCTATGTTATCTAAATTGGGCACAGCTTCTCTTTATACCCACTGATCTCTGCATGGGACAGTTAGAATTTACCAGGAGACTACCAACCTGGCTATTTGAGACTATTGTTTAATATTATAGAAAGGATCATACTAGCATGCCACTCAAGCAGGCAAGTGTCACCCTTTCTGTATGCAGAGAAAAAAGATACTCAGAATCACCCTATGAAGATAATAAATAAGGACCTTTATGTACCATCCAGATTATATGAACCCCATGAAATTATGATGTGTTACTTTATGCCAGCCACAGAAGACAGTTTTAAGATTATATACACTAATATTGTTTAAACTGTTTTCTAATGTTGGTAATATTGTTATAATAGTATTGAAATTTGAAGTAAACTTACCACAAACCTGATGGGGAGCCGCTGGGGTCCCCCACAGTATCATGACAGAAGTTCTCTTTTACCTCTGAGACCATTGGGAATGAATGAAAACTCAGGAGTCCAGCACAGTTCCAAAAAGGCTTTTAATAGTAGAACAAGCTCTACCACTGCATTCCAATATAATGGAAGACCTCTAACTCTGGTCAGAAGTTAGACCATGCATGAGGGTCCAATATCTTACCAGAGAGGATCCCACCAAAGGCTTCCCAAAGTGGGACTCTCTCTGGTGGAGTCATCCCAAAGTGGATGCAGTACCTCAAGTCAGTCTCCTTATATAGGCACAAGTAATCCTAACTTCAGGGAGGGTCCTGTCAACAAAGATAACTGCACAGTTTCTAGAGAATAGAAGGGTGTTGTAGGGTGGTGCCACAGCCCACTACAGGTATAAGCAAGTGATTATGTCAAGGACAAATCCCTTCTTCATAGAGTATCTCTTATGTCCAAACACTGAGGCTCCCCAACACCTAATATTGTTAGGGTCAGAGTCACAACTTCTTAGGAATCACAAAGATTCTAGCCAGTAATGCAAAAACACAAGCAAAGTTTATTAATCCAGTTAGTTAGTGTTAAACTTTAGGCATGCAGGCCAAGCAAGACCCCAAGTAAGGTGAAGCTTTAGATTTTACAGTCACTGTTTACATCATCACTTGTATCACTTGTCTTCCTGTTGTTCATCGATTTACTTGGAGCGGGCACCAGTAATATCTCCATATAACATCTACATATGTCCTGTCACATGCTAGTGTAGCACAAGGGCAACTGCTCGCTCCAGAAATGAAGAGCCTCAAACCATTCCTTCAGGTCATGGGAATGAGGTCTATAATTGTTACTGGTTTTTGGCATATCAACTATGACACGGGTAACTTGCCAGACTCTGCCGTGTGGGTAGGATACTCTTGTAGTAGTCTCTCATCTCGGCCGGAAAGCAGCAGCACAAAATAGGAAAAGATTAGTTTTCTTCTGGGTGGAGCTCTGACGAGCTGTGGAGTCTGGAGGTTGAAAATGGTGGCTCTCATGGTGTGGGGATTCCTCTGGCTTCTTGCGATTCTTAAGGACAAAGAGAGTCAGATTACATTTGTTTACTCCAACATGCTTTTATTTTGTTGTTTTAGTTTTTTTGTGTCATGCCCAGAAGTGCTGGGGCTTACTCCTTTTCTGTGATTTAGGATTATTCCTCCTAGTGTCCAGATTTGGGTGGGGACCATGTGCTGTGGTGAGGAGTGAAGCAGGTTTGAACTCATCCAATGTATGATTCTTACTGTAAGATCTGACACTATAGCAGCTCCACTTCTTCAAACAGTGGCATATTTAATAATCAATAGCAATTTTGTTATATATGTTTTCCTTTTTTTAAATGTAAAGAAATTAATTTTCAAAATAATTACGTGTTGCATAAAGTCATTGAGCTATTAAAGAATAGAGGATTTACTAACCTTGGCTTTACATTACATGTATATTTTAACCACAAATATAAAAATCTGATAAGCACTCATTTTTATTCCAATTTCATTCACAAAGATATTTACTCAAATTATTGCCCCAATTTAATATGTCTGTGAATGATACAAAATTGACAGAAGAATGTTATCTGGGATTTTGCTTATACTGGAAGCCAAACAAAATCTTATGATGGGTTAGGGACAAAACTTAGTTATATTTTATTATCCTTTATTATATGTGATGATATATTATTTATCATAAAATGATATATTTCATTCATTATAGTACATATTAAAGCAAGCTTTTTTTTTTTTTGCTTCTTTGGGTCACACCTGGCAATGCTCAGGGGTTCCTCCTGGCTCTGCACTCAGGAATTACTCCTGGCGGTGCTCGGGGTACCATATGGGATGCCGGGATTGAACCCAGGCTGGCATGGGCCAGCCGCGTGCAAGGCAAATGCCCTACCCACTGGGCTATCACTGCGGCACCAAAGCAAGCTATTTTAACTAACTTTTCCCCATATCATTAAGATATCATTTTGTGCTATGATTAAAATGCTTTGATATTTGCTGACATTTCAAATAATTGCATTGCATCTAGTTCCTCAGTATTCACTGTTTACATCTTTAATAACTAAAATAAAAAATAGAATATAATTTTGTCTTTTGGAATCCCAATTAACTTAATAAGGCATATGAAGGGAGGCATAATAGTACCCTGATTACTATTATGCTTGCCTTGCATGTGGCTACTGAGGTTCAACTCCTCACACACCACATGGTCCCCCAAGCTCACCCTGAACACTGCCTCATGTGACCAAGGAGACCAAACCAAAGAACAAATAAGCAAAAAAAAAAAATGAACAAAAAACCTTGCACATGTAAAAGTGAATTCAGACAGTGTTAAAATATAGATGTTTATATCAAAATAAAATCATATATGTTAAGCAATATATCTTATTTAAGATATTTATAGAGCATTTGGGAACTGTTGGAGTACTTAACAGTATCAGGACAGAAGTTCTCTTCACATCCGAGGCCACCTGGGAAAGGATGGAAACTCACAAGCCCTGCACTGTTCCAAAAGGCTTTTAATAGTACAACAAACTCTACAATCACAATCCAATATAATGGAAGACTTCTAGCTCTGGTCATAACTTATACCAGACATGAGGGCCCAAGTCTCCCACCAAAGAGGATCCCACCAGAGAGAGTCACACCAAAGTGGATACAGTCCCCTTATATACGCACAAGTAATCCTAACTTGGGGAGGGTCCTGTCTACAAAGATCAACTAAACACTTTCTAGAGAGTACAAGGGTGTAGCAGGGTGGTCCACACCCTAATACAGGTCTAATCAAATGATTGTGCTAAGGACTATTCATTCTTCAGAGATAATCTCTTATGTAAAACACTGGAGAGAGACAGGAGCTGATATCAAGTAATACATTTTAATTTATGGGCTTCATGCTATCTAGATGGTACCTACAAGGTCCTTCTTATTTATTATCTGCACCAGGTTGATTCTGAGTTTTTTGTTCTCTGTATACTGAAAGGGTCATACTCGCCTACTTGAGGGCACACTAGTATGATCCTTCCTATAATCTTAAACTATAGTCAATATAGGCAGGATGACACTCTCCTCGTTAATTCTCACTGTCTCACCTGGGACCAGTGGGTATAAGGAAGAGCTGTACCCAATCTAGATAACATAGAAGTCATAGTAGATGTATAAAAATAATGCATAAGTTACTCATTCAGAGTCAAGGTGACTTCTATAGCTGCCACACATCCATCAGTGTTTACACAGAAGAGAGATTTTATTAGTCTGACCGTGACTTAAGAACATGTAAATAGATTGAGCTGTGAGTGGATAAAACAGCAAAGCTCCCAAGCTAGCTAGTCCTGTCATCCAACAATGGAGCAAGAACTTTTTCTATCCTATGCTTCTCACATTAAGAAAACTTTTTGTGGGTGTTTGAAAGTATAGAACAGGGTTAGGGCACATGTAACAAGGTCTCAATGCCTGGGATCATGAGACCTCCAAAGCATCATGAGTATTACCCTGGGGGTACCTAGTAGGGTCCAAACATAATCACATTCTAGGTATAGCACTAAACTGCTGGCCCAATTCATTCAGTATTCCCAAACATAGTCCTTGTGCCCCTGAACACTAGGGAGACCCCCCACACTAATCAAATAAATAAACAAGCATATAATTCTGTGTATTTGTTTTCCCATAAAAGTACTGAAACTTAAAATTTCTTGAGAAATGTATTGTTCATCCAACATATTTACATTCTTTCTACAGCTTATATAAATGAAACCATTAAAGGTTTTTTTTAATCAGAAGACAGAATTCTGTTGTTTTCATGTTCAAAACCTCTTTCCTTTTGTCTATTAATGGAATTCCCTTATGTTGTGTGAAATTCACTGAGTTCAAATGAGTAGAGTTTGAGTGTAGCAACTGAATTGCTCACATAACAAGTGTTTGCTTCAGAATGTTGCTTGTTCCATGGACCAACCTGTTGGATGGTAGGATTAGCTAGCTTGGGAGCTTTGCACACAGCTTAATCTATTTCCATGTTCTTAAACCAAGGTTCATTCTAATGAGATATATTTTATATGTAAACACTGATAGAGAGTGTGGCAGTTACAGAAGTCACCTTGACTCTGAATAACTTTTGACTTATTATATATCTACTAAGACTTCTCTGTTATCTAGCTTGGGCACAACTCCTCTTTATACCCACTGCTCCCAGAGTGGGACAGTTATAATTTACCAGGAGATAGCCATCCTGGCTACTTGAGACTATCGTTTAAAATTATAGAAAGGATCATTCTAGTTTCCCCTCAAGCAGGCAAGTGTGACCCTAACAGTATAAGGTGAACAATCACTGTCACTGTGTCCTTGTCTTCCCGTAGATCATCAATTTGCTCGATGGGGCACAAGTAGCATCTCAATACATCCTGTCACATGCAAGATAGCCCAAGGACATCTGCCCACTTCAGTAACATAAAGAACCTCAAACCATTCTAACAAGTGATGGGAATGAGGTCTATAATTGTTACTTGTATTTGGAATGTCAAATAAGACAGAGGTAGGTTGCCAGTCTCTGCCAAGCGGGTGGGATTCTCTTCTAGTCACCTCAAATCACTAGATCAATAGATCACTAGACATCCCGTTGTTCATCGATTTCCGTGAGTGGGCGCCAGTAACATTTCCATTTGACCCTACCACATGCTAGTGTAGCCCAATGGCATCTGGTTGTTTCAGGAATAAAATAGCCTCAAACCGATCATTCATGGTCTTGACAAAGAAGTCTGACCAACTTGTAGGTGAGCGGACACGTGATCTTTTGACATCCCGTTGGATCCAGTCTGTAACGGCTCTAGTCCAGCGGTCATCTCCAAATCGCATTACATACATTTCCAGCCCATCTGATTTTCGATGCCTTGGCAAATGAGACAGCGTCCCTGATTCTGGAACAGCGACGAAGGTCGGAACTCTGGATGCCTTCTTTCACTTGAGTGAGGTGTGATATTCCAAGCATAGCTCTTTTGATTTCCCTTTGGGAGACCCGAATAGTGTTCTCATCCTGCTTTCATAGGGCCCAGGTCTCTGAGGCGTATGTTAATACAGGGAGAACAGTGGAGTCAAAGAGATATGCCTGTAGCCAGAAGTTCTTTGTCTTTCTCACTATTTCTTCGATGCTTTTGAAGGCAATCCATGCCGCTCTCTTCCTCCTGTGCAGCTCAGGTTTTAGGTCATTCATCATGTTGACTTCTCTACCTAGGTACACATAACTGCTGCAATCGGAGATGTTTGTTCCATTGAGAGTGAATGGGGCCTCTGGAACTAGTTCATTTCTCATGATCATAGTTTTGTTGAGGTTCAGCTGTACACCTATTTTTCCACATTCTCAGTCAAAGTCAGCCAGCATTTGTGCTGCTTGGCTAATGTTTGGTGTTACTAGAACGATGTCATCAGCAAAGCGGAGGGGGGTATAGTTGCCGACCATCTATCTTCACTCCCATTCCTTCCCATTCTAATTGTCGCATGATGTTCTCGAGTATGTCGCTGAAGAGTTTTGGTGAAATGGTTTCACCCCTGCCGAACCCCTCTTTTGACATCAATGATCACTTCCTTGTAGAATGGTGAGATCCTGGTGGTGAATCCGTAATAGAGCTCATGAAGGATCTTGATGTATTGGGTTTGAACGCTTCTTAGTTGGCTAGGGCTTCAATAACCGCTTTCGTCTCCACAGAATCAAAGGCTTTCTTCAAATCAATGAACGTGAGAAAGAGTGGTATCTTGAATTCCCTACAAACCTCAATGTGATTGGTTACTGTGTGGATATGGTCAATTGTGCTGAATCCTTTTCAGAAGCCTGCTTGCTCGCATGATTGTCCTTTATATAATGTTCTGCCAATCCTGTTCAGGATGAATTGAGTGAACAGCTTGTAGATGACTAACAACAGGCAGATGGGGTGATAGTTGCCAATGTCGTGAATGTCTCCCTTCTTGAACAGCAGAACTGTCCTGCTGGTTTTCCATTGGGAGGGCACCTTGCATTCAGACAGGTAGCGTGTGAAGAGCCGAGCCACTGTATTAATGAGTACTGACAGCAGAGTCTTCAGGTATTCAGGTCTGACTTTATCTTGGCCGGGTGCTGTTCCTTTCTTTACTGACAAAATGCATGTTGGATTTCAGAAGGGAGAATATTTGGAACAACATATCCATCCTGGCGGAATTTGGTATGTGGGCACGTGGCTATCAAAGAGATCTGAGTAGAAGTCATGGATAATCTTCTCCATTGCCTTTCTGATAGATGTGATAGATCCCTCAGGGCGTCGGAGGGCAATCATCCCGGTCTTATAGTTGGCGAAGGACAGGTGGGCATTGCAAATGCTTTTCCTGGCTTCTGCTGCATCTCCCAGTATTTCTGCTCTTCTCTCTTTGAGGTGTTCCTTTATCGCTTCTCTGCACTGCTTTGCAAGCTTGGACATCAGCATTTTGTTGCCTGAGGCTCCCGTCTTTCCATGTTGGCGAATGAGCTCAAGAGTTTCTGAAGACAGGCGTCCTTTTGTGTCTTTCTCTCTCTTGGCATTCTTTGCACAATCATGGAGGTGCTGAACCAGTTGGTTGTATTCTTCATCGATGTTATCAATGATGGTTTCTTCCCAAGTTACCACAATGGTGCCAAAGAGTTCCCAGTTGGTGGCTGTTCTGGGGAGTTCTCTTCTTAAACTTTGCAGCCTCTTCTCCCTGTTGCATGAAGTATAATTTTGCACGAAGGAGACGGTGGTCCGATCCTGTTTGGAATTTTGGTACGACAGCGACATCGGTCAGGCAAAACCTTCGATTGAAGATGATGTGGTCAATTTCATTGTGGAACTGTCCACCAGGAGATTCCCATGTCCAATGTTTTGATTCAGTCTTCTGGAACTGTGAATTCCCATGAGTGGTCTTGGTGGACATGTCCACCACCTCGAATAAGGAGAACAATATACTCAGAATCACTCTGGTGCAGATAATAATTAAGAACCTTGTGGTTACCATCTGGATTAGGTGAAGTCCATGAAATTAAGTTGCTTTTTTACTTTATACCAGCCCCCTCTCTCCAATGTTTTACATAAGCGATAATCTCAGAGGAAGAGATTAGTCCTTGGGTTAACCCTTTGTTTATGCCTGTAATAGAGTGTGGCACCACCCTTCTAGAGTCTATTTAGGGTTCTTTGTTGACAGCACCCTCCCTGTCAACAGTTAGGATTACTTAGGTGTATATAAAGGGACTGACTTGAGGCACTCACCCCTTTTTCTCTTTCTTTTGAGTAGGACTCCTCTGGGGTGAGATCCTATGTCTTTGGTGAGAGACTTGGGCTCTCATGTATGGTCTAAGTTCTGACCAGAGCTAGAGTTCTTTCATTATATTGGATTGCGGTGGTAGAGCTTTTGTACTATTAAAAGTCTTTTTTGAAACTGTGCCAGACTCATGAGCTTTCATCCATTCCCACAGCAGCCTTGGAGGTAAAAGAGAAGTTCTTTCTTGATACTGTTGGGGACTCCAGCAGGTCCCAGACACTAACCCATGTTTTATTTGATTTTAGCAGAGAAGACTCAAATGGGCTTGAAGCTATCTGCAGTCGATGATAATAAAAATGGATAAATTAGCAGTGATTTAAAACTTTCTCTATGTGTATGGGAAATAAGACAACAAAGTGATATTTGCCTCATTTCAAATACTTTAATGTCATTTCACTTGTATCACTTGTCTTTCCATTGTTCATTGATTTGCTCAAGCAGCTGCCTGTAACCTTTCCATTTGTCCCTGTTGCATGTTAGTATAGCCTCTACTCACTCTGGAAACATGAAGAGCCTCATAACATTCCCTCAGGTGATGGGATTGAGGTCTATTCTAGTTATTGTTTTTGGCATATCAAATACGACATGGGTAGCTTGCCAGGCTCTGCTGTGCAGGCTCTCTTAGCTTTTGCAATTACTGATATAATTCATCAGTAATGTCATTTAATAGCTAAAATCATTCATGAATATTATCTGGGATAAAGTTTTAAATTCAATCAAAGGATAAACATTTTAGATATATACAAAATTATCAAATGCAAACTAAACAAAATTCACTATGGCATTTCTAATTAAAAAAATTGAGGCATATTTTGGAGTGTAAATAATATATCCTGAATTTATAGTTAAAATATGTTAAGGTTATTTATTTTCACTTTCTATGACATGTATTATCTTTTACTTATATATTATTATAGTGAACAAAGTACCATGTAAAACATAGTACCATAATTAAAACTCTTGTATATTCTCACCACCTATGGTGGCAAAAGTAGTTAATATATTTCTTCTTAAAAGTAGTTTTCATATTTTGTTATTGTTAATAAATCAACTACTTAAAAACCCTAAACTATATTTGGTTTTACAATGAAAATAGTGTTTTAGCTTACTGTTGTCAGTTTCTTATTATTCTTTATAATTTGTTATTACATTTGTTTTAAATAGATTTCTAAATTTTCCTTCTACTAAATATAACTAAGTAATTACAAAGTACAGTCTTATAACAAAATAATTCAATAAAAATTAAAAATGTTTGAAAATTAAACACTAAACATTTAAGGAAAATTGCTACATTTGCATGAATATAACAGTTATCTCTGATGACAAATCATTCACTAGGAAAAATAATCAGCAGGAAAATAATGAACTGCTAGGAATAAAATCTATAAGAAAAACATTAAGTACTTGTTTTAGAAGACAGAAGAAATTTACTAACATTTGATATGGTGGCTATTACAATTTAAATTAGATGCAAGTGGGTAATGAATTAACCTTTATATCTAAATTTTACTATAAAATTTCAAGTATTGAATCTTTCAGAAAAAGAAAACATTTTCAGTTACTTGCCTACATGAGAAGACTGTAACTTTTGCCAGGGTTCTAGATAAATTAATTATAGAGAAAACTAATTTATAGAAAGGAGACTAACACAAAGGTCTGTTATGGTTTAATGTCGGGAGGCTGGGGTCCCCAACAGTACCAGGACAGAAGTTCTCTTCTACCCCTGAGACCGCCTGGTGAACAGATGAAAACTCAAGAGTTTGGAGCCAAAAGGCTCTTAAAAGCTTGGCAAGCCCCTGGCCATGTTCTACATAGCTCCCAGGGCTTGCTCAGCATGCAGGCGGCAGTGCCCACTGGACTCTGATCAGGGATTTGGGTGCCTCCACTCATTCCCCAGACTCCGGATCAGGTCCATGGGTGTGGCCCTGAGCTCCAGCCACCACAGCTAACTGCTGGAAGACAAACACTCCAGATCCACAACTGTGCAGGTGTACAGCTGATTCTGCTGCTGTGCATTAATCTTAGACTCTAACATATTTTAGGGCAAGGTCCTTCCCAGGATCTTTCTCATTTATACACTTTAATGATCTACCTCAGGGGCCGCTGGGAAATGGATGAAAACTCAAGAGTCAGGCGCAGTTCCAAAAAGGCTTTTAATAGTACAAAAGCTCTACTACCTCAATCCAATATAATGAAAGAACTTTAGCTCTGGTCAGAACTTAGACCATACAAGGGAGAGCCTAAGTCTCCCACCAAAGAGAATCTCACCCAAGAGAAGTCCTACTCAAAAGAAGGAGCAGGAAAAAAAGGGCAAGTGCCTCAAGTCAGTACTGTTATATGCACCAAAGTAATCCTGTTGATGGGGTCTTGTCAACAGAGAACCTAAACAGAGTGTAGAAGGATGGTGTCACACCCTATTACAAGTATAAACAAAGGATTATGCCAAGGACTAATCCCTTCTTCTTTTATGTAAATCACTGGTGTGGGGGAGAGAGAGGGAGAGAGAGAGCTGGTATAAAGTAATACATCTTAATTTCATGGGCTTAATGAAATCTAGATGGTAACCACAAGGTCCTTCTTATTTATTATCTGAGCATCTTGTTCACCATATACTGAAAGGGTCACACTCGCCTGCTAGAGGGAAAATTAGCATGATCCTTCCTATAATCTTAAATCATAGTCTCAACTTAGCCAGTCTCTTGATAAATTCTAACTGCCTCACGCTAGGTGTAGTGGGTATAAAGAGGAGCTGTGCCCAATCTAGAAAACATAGAAGACTTAGTCGATGTATAATCTGTCACAAGTTATTCAGATTCAAAGTGACTTCTGTAACTGCCACACCCTCTATCAGTGCTTAGATAGAAGAGAGATCTCATTAGAATGAACCTTGGTTTAAGAACATGTAAGTAGATTAGTGTTGCCTGCTCTCCCTGTGCCCAGTTGATCACGAGGCACCCGGGAGGAATGGTGGGTTCTAGCCCTGGCCTGCCACCCCAGCAGAGTCTTTCAAGAAGCCAGAGGACCCCCACACCATGAGGGCTGCCGTTTTCCATATTTGGACTCCCTCTCATCAGAACTCCACCCAGCAGAAGAACTGATCACAGCTGGACTCTCGCGACCACAAGTGGCCCCACGGTTCATCAATACAAGAGTATCCCACCTGCATGGCAGAGCCTGGCAAGCTACCCCTGTCATATTTTTATGCCAATAAAAATGTTAAATACCAGTAACAATTATACACCTCATTTTCATGACCTGATGGAATGGTTTGATGTTCTTTATGTTCCTGGAGCAAGCATATGCCCTTGGGTTCTACTAGCATGTGACAGGACATATGGAGATGTTACTGGTGCCCACTCGGCAAATCAAGGATGAACGGGAAGACAAGTGATACAAGTCAAGTGAATGATCATTCTATTTGCAACAAACTGGAGAGGTTATGGGAATGAGGAATTATAATGTCACACTAGACATTGTATTTAACTCACTATTAAATATTCAAAGAGAGACATCTTACATTGTTAGTATCCATAGGGCAAGCCACAAACTGTAACAGGAGAGAGAAATACAGGGAGATAGACAAAGAGATAGACCTAGAAAAAAATGTGCCTGCAATTGGGGCAGGCAGGGTTTGGGTGGTGGGGCATGTTTGGGATATGGGTGGTGGGAATTTGGTTCTGGTGGAGGGATGTTTTCTGGAACACTGTATGACATGACCCAATTATGAACATCCTTTTAATTGTATATCTCACATGGCATAATAAAAATTAAAAAATTATATCATTATTGAAAGTCTCAAAACAAAAACAAAAAAGGCTTTTAATAGTACAGAAGAAGCTCTACCACTGAAATCCAATATGAGAGAACTTTAGCTCTGATCAGAATTTAGACCATACAAGAGAGCCCAAGTCTCCCACCAAAGAGAGAGGATCTCACCCAAGAGAAGTCCTACCCAAAAGTAGGGGGAAAAGGAGAGAAGGAGCAGAGGCCTCAAGTCAGTCACTAAAGTAATCCTATCTATGGACAGGGAGGATTGTGTCAAAAGAACCCTAAACAGAGTGTAAAAGGGTGGTGCCACACCCTATTACAGGTATAAACAAAGGATTATGCCAAGGACTAATCCCTTCTTCTGAGATTATCTCTTATGTAAAACACTGGAGAGAGAGAGGCAGATATAAAGTAATACATCTTAATTTCATGGGCTTCATGTAATCTAGATGGTACCCGTAAGCAAGGTTCTTCTTAATTATTATCTGCACCAGGATGATTCTGAATATCTTTTTACATATACTGAAAGGGTCACACTCATCTGCTTGAGAGCAAACTAGTATGATCCTTCCTATAATCTTCCTATAGTCTCAATGTAGCCAGGGTAGTAGTCTCCTGGTAAATTCTAACTGTCCCACTCTGGGTGCAGTGGGTATAAAGAGGAGCTGTGCCCAATCTAGAAGACATTGAAGTCTTAGTAGATGTATAATAAGTCAGAAGTTATTCAGAGTCAAGGTGACTTCTGTAACTTCCACACACTCTATCAGTGTTTACATAGAAGAGAAATCTCATTAGAATGAACCTTGGCTTAAGAACATGTAAGTAGAATACTCTGTGAGTGGGTAAAACAGCAAGCTCCCAGACTAGCTAAACCTGTCATCCAACAGTTTAATGCATAAAAATATATTACAAATTTACAGATATTTATAGGATGATATAGTCATGAAGACCATAACTTCATGGTCTTTGTATAAGTTCTGGCTTGCAGATGTAAAAAGGTTAAATAGCATATTTGAGTGACAGTATGCTAATTGAGCGATAGTTTAGAAGACATTTCACAACATTTATGATGGATTAGCCTTTCTATGGCCTAGACCATGTGCACGCACCAAAAGTTTGAACTGACTGAGACCCATCCTTGTGGCCTGGGTCAGGGACTAAAGGGGAATAAGAAGTGGTTCTCTGTCCACTGGGCTCTCTCTACCCTCTGGGCTCTCTGCCCCTATGGCTCTTTGTCCACTCTGCTCTCTGCCCACTCCACTATCTGTCTGCCTTCCATTTGGGTCTACTCTCTGGCCTGAGCACATGATTTGGGATCTTGTCTGAGGATCCTGATCCAAGCACGTGGTCTGGGACCCTCTAGGAATTGGAACTTTGTGGTTTTCCCTAACCTTGGATTGTAATGCCAGAACTTGTGTGAGTAAAGCTTTTTTGGAAAGCTATTGGATGACAGGCCTTGCTAGCTTGGGAGCTTTGTTGTTTTATCACTCACAGCTTAATCTAGTTACATGTTCTAAAAGGGTTCAGACTAATGAGATCTCTCTTCTGTGTAAACACTGATGGAGTGTGTGGCAGTACAGAAGTCACCTTGACTCTGAATGAGTAACTTATGACTTAAACATCTGCTAGGAATTCTATGTTATCTAGATTGGGCACAGGTCCTCTTTATACCCATTGGTCCCAGCGTGGGAAAGTTAGAATTTACCAGGAAACTACCACCCTAGCTATGTTGAGACTATCACTTAAGGTTATAGGAAGGATCATACGAGTTTGCTCTCAAGCAGGCGAGCATGACCCTTTCAGTATATTCAGAATCACCCTGGTGCAGATAATAAATAAGAAGAACCTTGTGGGTACCATTTAGATTACATGAAGACCATGAAATTGAGATATATTAACTTATACCATCCCCCTCTCTCCAGTGTTTTACATAAGAGATAATCACTGAAGAATGAATAGTCCTTGGCATAATCCTTTGTTTAGACCTGTAGCATATGTGGCACCACCATTCTACACTCTTCTACTATCTGGAAGCTGTTTAGGGTTCTTTGTTGACAAGACCCTCCCTGCAGTTAGGGTTACTTAAGTGTATATGATGGAAATTGACTTGAGGTACTGCTCTCTCTCTTTGGTGGGTCTCCTTTCTGGTAGGACTCTCTTTGGTGGGACTCCTTTCTCATAGGAGTCTCTTTGTTAGGTCTCCTCTCTGGTAGGATCCTCTTTGTTGGGAGACTTGGGCTCTCATGTAAAGTCCAAGTTCTGACCAGAGGAGAGGTCTTTCATTATATTGGATTGCTGTGGTAGAGCTTTTGTACTAATAATAGCCTTTTTGGAGTTGTGAGTTTTTGTCCATTCCCCAGTGGCCTCCAAGGTAGAAGATAACTTCTGTCCTGATACTATTGGGGACCCCAACAGCCCTCGGACAGAAATCTTGCTGGATTTGTGAGTCTTCAACTATCTGACGGCCAAAGTGGTGCCTTGGTCTGAAGGGAGTCCTGCTCCCTGATACTGCCAGGGAACACTCAGCTGCAGCTCAGTTTAGCAGGAGTCTCATGACAGGAAACAATATGGCAATTTCTCAGAAAGGAACTAATGGAGCTCTTATGTGATCCAACTATTGTACTTATAGATCACTAACCATCAAACTAAAATAACATAAATTTGATAAGCTATATGCATACCTATAGTCTTTGAAGCTATTGAAGTCAACGAAGTGTCCAATAGATAAATGAATAAATAGGTTATCCTATACATATTCACAACTGTATATTATGTAGTCACAATAAAAATGAAGTCATGTAGCTTGTGGTAATCTGTAATCAAATACTCTCAAGGTGAGTAAAATAAAGCAAAGTTAGAAGGACCAGTACAGGTTGATCTCTCTTATTTGCAGTACGTTGGAATAAAAAACCATTCTAGGGTATGATTTTTATTAGTGATAATTAAGCTTGGATACTGAATATAGACCCAACAACATCAGTGTGATAGCTGAAAGGTATGAGTTTGTTGCCTGGAGCAGTGTGGGGATGAGGAAGGTCACACAGCACAAGAAAACCATACTTACCAATTAACAAACCATCAGAAGAAGAGAAGGGGGAAGGAATGTAGTACTGGATGTGACATTAGGAAGGAGCGAGTTGTGTGTTGGAGGGCCCATGGACACTTCAAGGGGACATGAAGGCAGTAAATTTTCACATCAGTACTACAATGACTGTTGTAACCCTAATATCTAAAGCATTTACAAAGGATTTTTAAAAGTACCAAAAGAGAAAAAGATCACAGCATGTTCTAAATACTATGTTTAGGAGACCAAAGGTAGAGAAACAGACCAATATGTCATCAGTTCCACAGCAGGTTCAAAAATTGTAATTGTTTTCTTTCATAGTACCTCAGTATCCTCTGGAGAAAGAGAAAATTTCATTAAGATGTCTATGCTTAGACTAGGGAAATTCCTGACTGTAATTCTTTGACAATAGACTCTTCTAGAAGTTGAAGGAGTAAGATAACTATTCTTGAAAACAAAATTTATATCCACAGTATCACTCTTGTTGAATTATTTTAATTTACTTGTTAGTTCATTTCTAAGATATGGAACTTTTAATTTTTCCCCATTGAGAATGATACTCGCTGTGGGCTTTTGGTAGATCACTATCACTATCCTCCCATTGATCATCTATTTACTAGAGCAGGTACCAGTAATATCTCCATATGTCCTGTCTCATGCTAGTAGAGCCCAAGGGCATCTGCTCGCCCCAGGAACATAAGGAGCCTCAAACCATTATATTAGGTCATGGGAATGAATTAATATAATTGTTACTGGTATTTGGCATATCAAATAAAACAGGGCAGCTTTCCAGGCTTGCCATGCAGGTGGTATACCCTTGTAGTCACCTCTAAATTTCGTATTTATAGATGAACAGCGCGGCCACTTGCGGCTGCATGAGACGGGCTGTAATAGGCTGTCGCTGGGTGGAATTCTGACGAGAGGGAAGTCCGGATATGGAAAATGGCGGCCCGATG
The DNA here is from genome assembly GCA_021461705.1 of Cryptotis parvus. Taxonomy (NCBI): domain Eukaryota; kingdom Metazoa; phylum Chordata; class Mammalia; order Eulipotyphla; family Soricidae; genus Cryptotis; species Cryptotis parvus. The sequence continues at coordinate 41,888 of JAJIBD010000814.1, read as the reverse complement.
GAGTGGGGAGGTTATCTGGCTTGCTGTGCTGCTCTGCTGGGGTGGCAGGCCAGGGCTAGAACCCGTCATCCCTCCCGGGCATCTCGTGAGCTTCTGGGGACAGGAATAGCAAGTAGCAGCTCTGCCCCATGTCTGTAAGTGTCTGGATCAGCATAGCTGGGACGGAATAAAAAAAAAAAACTGCTGCCAGGTGGAACTCAATGAGTAGATAGATTTTTGTAGATAGCTTTGAATATCTTGAGGAAGGTTCCTTCAATTCCCATTTTTTGGAGGGTTTTAATCATGAACAGGTGCTGCATCTTGTCAAATACTTTCTCTGCATCTATTGATATGATCATATGGTTTTTATTTTGTCTCTTATTGATTTGATGTTATCATGTTGATTGACTTGCGAATGTTGAAATATCCTTGCATAATTAAAGTCTTACCCTAAGATTAGGGACAAGACAAGGTTGCCCCCTTTCACCTCTTTTATTCAATATAGTACTGGAAATACTTGCCATAGCAGTCAGATAAGAAAAGGACATTAAGGGCATCCAAATAGGCAAGGAAGAAGTCATGCTATCACTATTCACAAATGACATGATATTATACCTAGAGAACCCTAAACTCTCTGCAAAAAACTCCTAGAAACAATAGATGCTTATAGTAGAGTGGCAGGGTACAAATCAATACCCAAAAGTCAGTGGCTTTCCTATATACAAATAACAAAAGAGAGGAAAGGGATATTAAGAACATGGTCCCATTCACAATTGTGCCACAGAAAATTAAATACCTAGGAATCAGTTTAACGAAGAACGTAAAGGACCTCTACAAAGAGAACTACAAAACATTACTTCAAGAAATAAAAGAGGACACAAGGAAGTGGAAACACATTCCCTGCTCATGGATCGGGAGAATCAGCATTGTCAAAATGGTAATACACCCTAGAGCTTTATACAAATTCAATGTCATCCCTATAAGGAAACCCATGACATTCTTCAAAGAAATTGACCGTACATCTGAAATTTGTATGATATAATAAACCCCCATGGATAGCTAAAGCAATCCTTGGGAAAAAGAAAATGGGAGGCATCACCTTTCCCAACTTCAAACTCTACTACAAAGCAGTGGTAATTAAAAGAGTATGGTATTGGAATAAAAATAGACCTGTGGACCTATGGAATAGAGTTGAGTATCCTGACAACCAGCCTCAAATACATGAACAATCAATCTTTAATAAAGGAGTAAAAAGTATGAAATGGAGCAAGGAAAGCCTCTTCAACAAAAGGTGCTGGGAAAACTGGGCAGCTACATGTAAAAAAAATTAATTTAGACCTCTGTCTATCACCGTGCACAAAAAATCAGATCAAAATGGATTAAAGATCTTGATATCAGACCTCAATCCATAAAGTACATCGAAGAAAATATAGAAAAACCCTTCACGAAATTGAAGCTAAAGGCATCTTCAAAGAAGAAACACCACTAACAAAACAGCTAAAAGAAAATATAAACATATGGAATTATATGAATCTAAAAAGCTTCTGCACCTCAAAAGAAACAGTGACCAAGATACAAAGAGAGTCCTCAGAATAGGAAAGAATACTCACCCAATACCCATCTGATAAGGGGTTAATAGCCAAGATATATCAGGCACTGGTAGAACTTTACAAGAAGAAAACAACCAACCCCATCCAAAAATGGGGAGAAGAAATGAACAGAAATTTCAGCAAGGAATGGCCAAAAGACATATGAAAAAATGTCCATCATCATTAATCATCAGAGAGATGCAAATCAAAACAACAATGAGATATCATTTCACACCACAGAGACTGGCACATATCCAAAAGAGCAAGAACAACAAGTGCTGGTGTGGATGCGGGGAATAGGGGACACTCATTCACTGTGGGTGGGAATGTCGACTGGTACAGTCTTTTTGGAAAACAATATGGACATTCCTCCAAGACTAGAAATTGAGCTCCCATTTGACCCAGCCATACCACTCCTGGTACTATACCCTGGGAAGCCAAAAACACACAGCAGAAACACCATCCACACATTTATTTTCATAGCAGCACTATTCACAGTAGCCAGAACCTGGAAACTACCATTATGCCTGAGAACTGATGACTGGATAAAGAAACTTTGGTACATATACACAACGGAATACTATGCAGCTGTTAGGAAAAAAATGAAGTTATGAAATTTGCCTATAAATGGATGGACATGGAAAGGATCTTCTTGATTGAAATTAGTCAGAAGGAAAGAGAGAGATATAAAATGACTGCATTTATTTGTATGACATATATATATATATATATATATATATATATATATACACACACACACACACACACATACATATTATGACACCAAAATCCAATGTCTGGCGAAAGCGTGAATCAGGTCGTCTACCAAAAGTGGAAATTACCCGCAAACGTGTGGGGAGTCAGAGGTTAGGTAAGACAGAGAAGGGAACATGTGTGAATAAATATCGAAAGGGCTAATGCCAACGTAGAACTGAGCATTAAATACAGGCCAAAAAATGCACATGATGGCCTCTTAAGTGTATGTAGTGCAACCCACAATGTATAAGAGAAGGAAAAGAGAGAGAAGAGAGAGAAAAGAGATAAAGAACCTGCCATTTAGGCAGGCTATGGGAAGGGGGAGGGAATTGGGGACACTGGTGGTGGGAAATGGGCACTGGTTGAGGGTGAGGTGCTGGAACACTATGTGACCAAAATCTCTAAATATGAACAGCATTGTAATTGTATTACAATGACTCCAGAGACTCGCAGACATGGGGCAGAGCTGCTACTGGCTCTCCGTGACCAGCTGCTCACGAGGTGCCCCGGAGGGATGGTGGGTTCTAGCCCTGGCCCACCATCCCAGCAGAGCCTCGCAACAAGCCAGACGACCCCTCACTCCATGAGGGCCTCCATTTTCCACATCTGGACTTCTCTCCTCGTCCTACCTCCACCCAGCTGACCAGCCTATCAGCGCCCGGCTCGTGCGCGCCACTTGCGGCCGCGTGGTTCATCAATAAATGCTGGACTTAGAGATGTCTACAAGAGTATGCTACCTGCACAGCAGAGCCTGGCAAGCTACCCGTGTTGTATTTGATATATATGCCAAATACCAGTAACAATTATAGACCTCATTCCGAATGGATTGAGGCTCTTTATGTTCCTGGAGCAAGCAGATGCCTTGGGCTCTACTAGCATGAGACAGGACATATGGAGCTGTTACTTGGGGCCCGCTCCGAGCAAATCGATGATGAACGGGAAGACAGTGATACAGTGACAGTGATTGTAATTGTATATCTCACTGTAGTATAATAAATATTTAATTAAAACAAGATATGGAACTTTTTCATTTAAGGCTTTTGTATTTTTTGTGCAGAAATGTTCAGGAAGAAGAAAGATGTGAACTAAAATGACCTTCTTTATGGGTCAAAACCAGCAATAACAATTCACTAATTCAATTGTTGATTTATTATAGATTTTCTTACCCTTCCTTTTTATTAATAATTTTAAACTTCAGTGTGCCTTGTCTAGTAGCAAGACCCAGATCTATAACCTAGTTAAAAGAATTATGTCTAGGACCTTTTGTTGTAGGCAGGCAGACAGGGGGCGCCACATGGCAATAAAAATTCGTGAAGAAGAAATAAAACTGGTCCTTCAGCCATCCAGAGTCACACCTGTTTTCACACAGGAACCAGACTTGATAAGACCATATCAACAACAGACCCTGGGGAAGGGAAGGCCAGAGGGAATGTGTGAATGGCTTTAGCTTATTAAATCTCCTGAGGGAAATGAATCAGCCTTCCTGCCCAAAACCCAGCTCAAGAAGACTCAAGCATTTCAGTCAAAGAAGACCACTCCCAAAGTCTACTCCCTTGGCAATGGCCCTAGTAACCGAGGTTGAAGCCCCATATGGGAATAACTTGGGGAGAAATCTATAAAAAGCCGTCCTGACCAAAGGACAGCGGCACATGCTGCCTGGGAACACATGTTGCCTGTGTGCACATGCTGCATGGACACACATGCTGCCTGAGCCCATGTGGCCTAGCACATGTAGTGCCTGAGCACGTGTGTTGCCTGCATCTCCCCTCTTGAGATGTGTACTCTCTCTCTTTCTCTCTTTCTCTCCTCCCCCTCTCCTAAAACCTCCTCAAAAAACCTATTTTACTTCACTGCTCGTCGACTCCTGAAAATTCTTTTCTGCGAGGAAGACAAGAACCCTAAGGCACCTATGGGTAAGGCCTAGGACTGACTTTTCTTTCCTGCAAAAGAGCAATTCCTCGCTCCAGCCTGAGTCCGAGGCTCCCCGAGAAACCTCAGGTGGTGGAGATCAACTCCCAGGCCTAGAGATAAAGCAGACATCAGGTTTAGCTTGACGGCCACCTTGTGGGGCTAGTGGGGCTCAGGCCCATGCCATGCAGGGGCTCATCGCAGACTTTATCAGTCCTAAGCCTGCCCAGCGGATCCCGGGTGGCAGAGGCAGCTGGGGAGAAAGCGACCATCTCTCTCCCCTTCCGGCCTCACATAAGTCACCCGTGGGGTTCACCTGCAACACTTTCACAATGTCAATGCTGGTTAAATTCCGCACCATGTATATGTTAAATTCCTGCACCATGTATATGTTCCCCAAGCACCACCAGGAGTTATTCATGAGTTCAGAACCTGAGTACACTCTGAGCACTGACAAGTGTTACCCCCCAGTACCCTCAAAACTAAAATTATCAATCTATGGTTGCTGCATTTTGTCATTTACAGTTAAAAATTACTTTTTGTATCTCTAATTACAGATATGCTAGATAGTCCTATATTTTCCTAGATCACTAAAACGCTCATCTATTTTTGAGTGTTTACCTTTTTATCAATTTGAATTTAAATGATAAATTACATTTATCAAGTAAAACAATAGTGTTTAATCCATTTTTAATTTCGTTCAAATAAATTTTCATTTCAGTTATTGTCTGTCATATTTAATTGAGAATTTTAGTTTATTTCCCATTTTTGTGTTTTAATAACTTACTTCATTTATTGACATATCATAATGCGACTATAATATCTTGCTCAGCAACATTCATCATCTCTATGCTTCATGATTATTTTCTACTGTTCTTGTTTTTCTGCTTTTATTAATTTACCTTTTATTTTCCATTCTTTAAGTAATAGTTCTCTTGGAACTCTTTGCATACCTGATAATATTCATAGTTTTAATTACCTCATGTGTACATAATGCAATGAATCTGTTTGTTCTTTAAAACTACTTATGATCAGTAGCAGTGCCAGTGTAATGCCTGGCAAAACAACTTTGATGACTACAGCATATTGCAACCAATAGAAATATAAACAATGAAAAGTAGAGTCTATTTGCAGTAACAAATATGAACAACTTGAATTAATTTGTTCAATGGATTACAGAACCTGTGTAAACTTGGTCAAGATATAATCTCTTGTAACTTTCTCATTTGTCCATTAAAGATAAAGTAGGTATCTAAAATAAAACATGAGTGCAGGTATTCATTGAACAAAACACACATTGAACAGTGTCTGATATATTATCACATAAATGCTATTTAGAGTTTCACTTTATCTTTTTTTATTTTTTGTGGGGGTTATACCCAGGAATGCTCAGGGCTTACTCCTGGCTCTTTGTTCAGGAATTACTCCTGGTGTTGCTCGGGGACCATATGGAATGCCGGGGATCAAACCCGGTCGGCTGTGTGCAAAGCAAATGCCATACCCACTGTGCTATCGCTCTGGCCCCAATTTTCACTTTTTCTATCCCTAATGTTCTATTTATTCCTCTCTAACCTTATATTTTTTGTCAGACAAAAAGCAAATACTACTGCTTGATATCTATGATTTATTGTTAATATATATTTTGATGTAATAAATTTGGTTTGACGCATATGCAGTAAAACTTTTCCATTATTGTTGTGTTGCATCTTATAAAATAGATTTAGTAATTATAAAATGGACAAATGGTTGTTGGTCACACAACGTTTAAGACAGAATTAATCAATACATTTTATAAGACAGCATAGAACCAAAAACATGAGGGAATGTTAGAATAGTACATAAAGCCATATTATTAGATAAAGATGAGTAGTACTTATCAAGGACTCCACAATTGCTTTTAGTTTGAAATCACTTACATGTGGAATCTAGCAAATCGCATCTTAGATGTGGAATTCTGTCATCTTTAAGCTGATTTAAAACCCAGTGATAGCTGATTTTCTTGTGTGTAATGATGGTGAAAATATTTTCACAAGGATGTAAAAACAGTAAGGTGCTTTTTTTGCCTTAGGATAAGATTTAAAGCACAGGTGCCCACAGGAGGAGTAACAATTTACCCCTGAAGAATAAATATCACAAACAGTGTGAGCCCAAATCCCGACAATTTGTCTAGAAGTCATCCACATGCCACATACAGAGAAATTGTTTTGTTTTAGAATTTGCTGTACCCAAACAGGTTTTATTCAAAAGTCAGATCAAATACATGTATAGTAAACAATTTGTCAAATGTCTTTAAGAAGTATGAGCTCTAAACATGTGGAATAGTGTGAGATGCAATAGAAAATTGAGACTGGCAGGTTTCTACAATTTTTTTTCTCTTAGAAGGCACTGGTGAACATTACGCATTCTGGGAAAGAAACTGAAGTATCAGTGTCAAGAATCAAATGCAATGGTACCTTACAAATACATACTTGAATATCTTAATAGTTTTCTCTTCATGCTTTCATGCAGTATTCTTTATAGTAAAATAATATGTCATTAAAATCAACCGTTCTCTACAATATGACAAAAAATTGAAATAACATTCCATTCAGTATTAGAAAGCTCAATTTTTCAGTGTAATTATATAAGATTTTTTAAAAAATCAAGATCAAAGAGGAAGTTTCAATATATATTTATTATTTAATTTTGGTTATTAACTGAACTGTATACCATTATGTCCTCTATTTCACATTTTTTCAAATGAAAAGGTAAATATTTTATTTAAATGTAATTAAAAACTCAAAAGATGTTAATTATCAATAGTATTAATTTTTTATAATTTAGCTTAAATAATATATATTTAAAGTAAGTTCTTTTCTATTTTGCTTTGTTTGGGGCCACATTTGGCAGTGCTTAGGGTTAACCCTTGGCTCTGTTCTTAGGGGATAACCCTTGCAGGGGCTCTGAGGATCACACTGAGTGCCATGGATCAAACCCAGATTGACCTCCATATAAACCAATACTTTACCTTGTATTATTACCTCATTGGTCCCATTTTGAAAAAATGCTTTTACAATTTCTATATAAAGATTTACCTCTCTCTATATATATTTACATATTTATACATATATGTATATAAAATAAAAAGATTTTTACAAAATGTTAGTTTATTAATATCTATTGGTTTGCTCCATTATACTATGTCAACAATGTGTGTCCCAATTTTAATTATGGCCTATGCATGAATTATAATTTCATGATACCAATGTTCCATTCAATCAATGTTCGTTACTATGAGTTGGAATTAGTTTTGTATCAATTAATGATTACATAATAAAACATTTTTAGACACAGAATGAGAAAAATGTTGATGCATGTATAAAAAAAGTGAATATTAAGTTGTAAAAATATTTACATATGGGCCGGAGTGATAATTCAGTGGGTAGGGCATTTGCCTTGCACACAAAGACCCGGTTCAATCCCCATCATTCCATATGATTTCCCTAGCACCATCAGGAGTAAATACTTAGTGCAGAGCCAGGAGTAAGCCCTGAGCATCACCATGTGTGACCCAAAAGCAAAGTATGAAAAGATACTCATTGATATTTGTTATAGATTGTCACAAGTGACCTCTTAAAATGCTCTTTAGCCTATTAGTGTGCTAATTGTAATAATGTTAAAACAAGTATTTCTAAGTGATATGAGTAACTGTGGTATAAACTATACTCTCTTGATTTTAATCTCATCACCATTGATGCCAATTCGATATTTAGTAATCTACATTTTTGTCAGAAATTGAAATGTTTAAAAAGGATAAATATATGATATTCTCCCTTTAGATATCATTCAATAATTGACATTGAAGTGAATTAGTATCTCACTTTATGCTTAGATGTTTACTAGGGTGAAAGAAATCACGTCAGTGAAATCTGACAAAGTGATTTCAAATAAAAACACAGAGGCTGTCGGCACCCATTTCTGCAGCAAAAATATTTTTTTTGATGGCATGATGGCAGGGTCCTATGGGCAAATTTGATATAGAGAGGAGATGTGGAAAAGAAATTAAGGGGTAGGAGGAGAAATAGATGGGATAAAATTTGAAACAGGGGTCAAAGGAATCTGAGAACATCACTTGATCACTTGATATCCTGTTATTCATGAATTTTTCTAGCAGGTGCCAGTAACATTTCCATTTGACTCTATCACATGCCAGTGTAGCCCAATGGCATCTGCTTGCTCCAGGAATAGGAAGAGCCTCAAACTGTTCGTTCATGGTATTGACAAGAAAGTCTGACCATCTTGTAGGTGGTCGGCAATGTGATCTTTTGACGTCCCGTGGGATCTAGTCGTTAATGGCTCTAGTTCAGTGGTCATCTCCAAATAGCATTACATGTCCAGCCCATCTGATTTTCGAGGCCTTGGCAAATGAGACAGCATTCCTGACTCTGGATCGTGGCATAAAGCTACAGGTATACAGAGCTTCTGGGCTAATGAGTATTAGGACCACCAGCAGCAGGGCAAGTTGGAGGAAACTCAAAGAATTAGATAGGGATACAGAAAACTGTATCAAAAGATGAAACAGGTAACTAGGGAAATAGGGACAGCCTAGGAGTCCGGAGAAAAGAAGCCCTGAGCAGATAGGACTTAAGGAAAAGGGTCCTGACAGGAGAGGTCCTGGGAGAGGACCAGTAGCGTGAGGCCTTCAAGAGCGACATCTGGAAATGAGCGGCTCTGGTGAGAGAGTATCTCACAGACCCCTTCCAAACATAGAGCAGCGTGCAGGAGAAAACACAGGGAGAAAGACAGGTCCAGGGAGAGACTCCTGCAGAAAGCAGCGAGATGAAACAAAGTAACATTAAAGAGTTACCTTCAGGAACCTCTGGCCTTGCTCTTTATTTTTGTGGGTGGGTTAGAGGAAATGGTGTAGGCCCAGTACACAGGCTGCAGGCCACAATGGACAGTGAGTACTGCTGGGACTCAGCTAGGCCTCAACATCTGCTGTCATAGTCACCCCCTGACTCCCAAGTACTGTTAAGGCTATGGAATCCTCAGGAGGTCCCTTAAATCTGGGGCCTTGGGACCTCCATGAGGGGGAGTCACAATCTCCCTCCAATTCAGTTATTTTTAAGCCTTAACACATATGTATATACATTTCAGGAAGATAATGTATGTGAAAGATTGTGAGATAAGGTGCTAAACAGATTTTTAATGCCACTAGTTTAGATAAAGAAATATTTAATATTTTCTTAATAAATACATTTTATAGGGATAGGATATTCCTTTATAGCACTAGTACATTATTTTCAGTTAAAATAATAAATTGTTCTCATGGTTATTTTGCAGTTGTATGGGACACAATCATGTACATGATATGCAGGTGGAGGATGAATGTAGAAATTAATGGTGATGAAGGGGGCTGGAGCAATAGCCCAGCGGGTAGGGCGCTTGGCTTGCACGCAGCCGGCCCGTGCCGCCCGGCCCAGGTTCGATCCCCCGGCATCCCATATGGTCCCCTGAGCACTGCCAGGAGTGATTCCTGAGTGCAGAGCAGGAGAAACCCCTGAACATTGCCGGGTGTGACCCAAAAAAAAGCAATAAAAAAAAAGAAAGAAAGAAAGAAATTAATGGTGATGATTGCTGAAATAAAATCACAAGCACAGTGCCAAAATCAGCATAGCTAGGGTAATTTTGTGGCACACAGTAAGCCAAATAATGAGTTTTTAAATAGATCACATGGAATTATAATACAAAGTTAATCAAGGTCAGGTTCAAAGAGATGGAGCATTACTTTGCGTACAAGAGCTTTCAGTTTATTCGCAGACTATAATGTCCCTCAGTACTGCTGGAAGAAACACCCAAGCACTGCACCAACAGTAGCCACTGAGTACCACCAAGCGTGACCCTCCAAAACCAAAAAAGTTCCCCAAAAGATAATTATTAATAACAGAGTCCGTCACAAATGTGTGGAGATGGAGGGAGTGGTATGACAATGGAAATGATCATGCTGGACTAGAACTGAGTTATGAAAGTAGATATCTAAATATACATAACAACCCTTCAGTGTTTGCATTGCAAACCACAGTGTAAAAAGGAAAGAGAGTGAGAGAGAAAAGATCGAGAGAGAGAGAAAAGAAAACTGCGCACCATAGTGGTAGGTGGGGAGTTGGGGGTAAGTGGGAGGAAACTGGGGAAATTGGTAAAATGGTGCTGGGAAAGGTGCACTGGTGGAGGGGTGGGCATTGGATCACTGTATGACTGAAACTCAATCATCAACATATTTGTCGTAGTGATTCAATTAAAAAAAATAACATTAAAAAAAACTATTACCCTGATATACAATCTGTCTGGATATTACCAGATGAATTTTCTAGGATTTTCTCATACTAATATAAAAGCATATACTGAATAAATTAAAATATATAAATTGTCCCATAATGCTGCTCTCATAGTTTGTATTCAATACAGAACCATGGTGTGATCTTAAAGGGGTGAATACCTACACTAATACTAAAGGAAGTGTCTCCTTTCATGTGAGTATGAATTCACAATGGGTAAGGACAATGGAGCTATCAGCTTCTTAAAGATCAGAATGAGAAGCCTCTCAGTTATAAATTGTACAAATTTTCTTTTGTTAAGTCTGTCCAAGACTAAATGCCATCTACCTTTTAGTAGGACAAGGATTCTCCACCCAGAAAAACATTTTCTCTCCCTGTCAATAATCACATATAATAAAATAGCTAATGTTACTATTATGTCTTCTAATTTGACATTTATCAAGATTTCATTTTCATTCCAATCAATGTCATCATGAAATTATGTGGAAGGAAATAGTATTATTCATGGAGCTGTTAATACTTATGCCACTTGTATGATACACTTGATTAGAAGAGATGTTATTTATAGACCCTGAGTGAAAAAATGAACAAATGCTAATAGATTTCATTGATTGGTTTAATAATGAAATAAAAATAAGGTCTGGAGATTGATAGGCCAATTTGAGATTTCAATCAAACCTGTAACACCACCCATATCTTTTTTTTTTTTTTTTTTGGGTCACACCTGGCATTGCTCAGGGCTTACTCCTGGTTCTGCACTCAGGAATTACTCCTGGCGGTGCTCAGGGAACCATATGGGATGCTGGGATTGAACCTGAGTCCGGCCGCATGCAAGGCAAACATCTAACCACTGGACTATCGCTCGGGCTCACCACCCATTTCTAAATCAAAAGTTGATCTAGAGTAAAGTTTCTGGTCCTGAAGAAACTACACCTAATATAAAGATTAAAAACAATCATTTTCCAAAGATTTTATCTAAAATTATCTATTCCCATTTTAAGGCTATAAATGGGAGAGAGAAATAGTTGAACTTTGGATGACTGTGGAATATATAGTATAACCCCCCTCTAATAAGGTAGAAAGAATTTGGTAGAAATGTCTCATAGAATGATATTAAATCTAGTATTGTTATAAGAATGCTCAGAAAGCACCTCTAAGTTGCATGCATATGTAGAGCAGATTAACAAATTTACAACCTGGGTGCCTTAACGTTTATTAAAAAATCCACATTTACTTAATTATGTTAGGCTCCAATTAAGAAATCAGAAGGGAAGAAGAAAATAAATTGAGCCTTATACAAAGAGAAGTGGTCTCCATATCTGAGGTTCTAAAACACGAGCTTCATTCTCACAGCAACCACATTTGTGGGTGTTCTAGAAAGATAGTGATGAAATAAAAACCTCACTGCATTTTCAGATAGGTCCCCTAGTTGCTTATATATAGGGATAAGGAAGATGTTTTGTAGACGTAGAGAGCAATAGCAAACGAATCAGCAGACATTTGGAGAGTTAAAGGATTCAAAGTAGATGACCAGAGACAAGGTGCTTTGCAGAGTTTTACCAAGAGACTTACTCAATTGGTGGAAAATGTCCGCATTTGATTTCAGTGCTATTATATACTAATCAGTTCAGAGGAACTGCCGAGTAAGGAGGAACCCATCATGTTCATAAGGGTTAGTCTTTACCTTGGGAAAATTCAGTTATTGATTAATCATTTCACACACAAAGACATGATAGCAAAATTCACTACCTGCTCTTATCACAAAGGCCTGTCTTTGCTATTGCCATGGTTGGTTGCCAAACTATCAGAAACTAAGCAACTTGATTTATTTAATTTTATGCTATTCTTTAATAAGACAGTTCACACTCGGTACCAGGTTACTTGTACTGGAAAACATGTCGTGGGAAAGGACAGAGGATCCTCCTTCTGATTACTGGTTACACCTTTTGGAGAAATAGGTCTGGATTTTTCTCTGTACAGAATACCAATGATATCACCACGAAAAACAATATTGAGGAAGATCTGATTTACTGAGAAAAGATTTTCTATAACAGTCTTCAAATCATTAGGGAAAATTTATATTTAAAAAGATGTTTTAAAGCCTAAATGGCTAGTATAACACTGTCTCAATGAGAAAAAGTTGAGTACCATACACACATGCACACACACACACACACACACACACACACACACACACCGCCACTATAACCTATCTTGCCACCTACTAGGTTACATATTCTCCAACTGACCTTTAGTAAACAGTAATCATTGATGGAATTCATAAAGTGACAAAACATAATGGATAAATTATTATTAAACTTAATAATATTGATGTTTTTGTCTAGCATTAATTTCAATTTTATAGAATTATGTAATGTAGAAATATAAAGTAACAATAGGAAAATTTGTACTATATAAAGGGCAAACATGATTTTTTGTTGAATGTAGCTGAAAATTCAATCTACAGATATAAATTATAATTAAGATAGCAGCTGAAGTTCCTAACAAATTGCATAGTATATAATATATATTATTTATACCATTTATTGAGAGTTTTCAACTGCTAATTCAGAGACTAATGCCAGTTCAATGAATTTTATACCAGTCTTCAAGTTATTATAATTTAACTCATTTTAATAACTCTCTGTGGCTTCGTATTGGTTTACAGCCATAGAAATATTTATAATCAGGTCACAGATAGTACTAGCTGTACTGCCACAAGACTAACCTGACTAAATACCCCCAAAAAATTTAAATAACACATATAAATGTTTATAAACATTGCCATATAAAACATATAATTATATATTGCACAAATCATATAGATACATTATAGAGAGAAATTGGAAGATCTAGTATCCAATAGTATAACACATATATCAGGATCATATCTAAATCTTTAAGTATGATAACATATTGGCAAGTCTTTATAACATGGTGTCAGTTTAACCATAATGATATGAAAACTTAGTTTTCACTATTTAATTATAAATACTAAAACATGAATTAATTATTAGTTCTGAGTTCCTTGTATCTATATATCACAGGTTCAGAACCCCAGGGGTGACAGTGATTTGATATTTTCAGTGTTATTTCCGAGGATACACTCTGAAATAGGTGCTTCAATGCCTGCATTGGACTATGGCATGTATAAAAAGTTGGTTTCCTGGGGTTTAGGTATCCTTCTTAATGGTTATAATGAATTTTGTCATTAAATTTTAAGCTAAAACACCTTTCTTATCTTATGGTTTTGAACTTGTAATTAGAGAAAATGGTTATATGGGTAGTATTAACCGATTTTTATTTTATTGCACTGCTACATAATGACAGAAAGGATTCTAAAGTAGGAAGATGTACAGAACCATTTTAATGATGATTCATGTTCTGGGGAAAACAACAAAAATGCAGTTATAACTGCATGGTGGCACCTGCATGATTCATTTTCAAGGCAGGAGGTATTAGAAAATACCATTATGGAAAACCAGCTAGATATATCTGCTTGGGGACTAACATGAGGATATCTAGATCGTATAATGGAGCAGTGAATCAATAAAATGCAAATGAATAAATGTTAAAGGGAAGTCAATGGTAGCTTAAATTATAGCTATCTAGTGTTGAGTGTATGTTTTGTGTTGGAGCTTTAATTTTTTAGCTATGTAGTATTTAGTATATGTTTTATGGTGGAGCTTTCACTTTTAGCTATCTAGTACTCAGTATTTTATGTGCATAACCTTAATTAGTAGCTATCTGCCTTTTAGTATTTTTTGGGGATTGGCACCAAACAACCACATGGAAATCTCTTTAATAGCCTATATATAATGAAGGGGAATTGTTAAATTTGAATAATAAAAGGCATAGATTAAATTGTAGATAATGAATATTCTGTCTCACATTTGTTTATACCTCAGTTGGGTTTAGTCTTTGTTATTGAAAGAGAATGCAAATAAATGTAGTCAGATAGTACTATAAATATAACATGTATCTGACTTTTAGGATAAATATATTTTACCACAGCAACTGTATAAATCACTTGTATAAAGTTTCTGGCAACCACCTTGGTCAAAGTTGGAAATCCTTAGGTTTTTAAATCCTAGGATTAGCTATTGATCAAGGAAAAAGGAAAGGCCGTGGCAAATAATTATTCCTTCTATCAATCAAACAATTTGGAAATACAATTTTTGCAATTCATTTGAAAAGTAAAATTTGTCTTCTCTCAATCAGGCAAATCTGAAATACATTTTATTTAGCATGGTTTCAGATAGAAACTGATTGGATTCCTGTTACTTTTTGGTCAATTAGCTTTTATCTTAACAGTACTACCTAGGATCAACTTTTGCTTCAGCTCTTCCTCAATTTGAAATAATGGTTTTCAATAGGATTATTTCCTACAGTACATCATTTAAATGAGAGCCTTTTCCTTAGATTCTGATTTTAGAGAAATAATAAAACTTCTAAGGCAATGATTGGTATATAATAAGCTGAGATGAAAATTAGTGGCAAAGCCAGTCTGAGTCACCACTAGAAATGCTGTGAATTGAATTATAAGAGGGGAATAAATCAAAGTTAGACATCTCAAAAATGACCACTCACAAGTAAAAGACATAAAGTATCAAAGCATTATATCATGTTTTGCTGAACATAGAAATTTAAAAGAGAAAAACTTCTAGATAAATGTAGAAGATTTGTGACAGATAGATATTCTTTAGAGTGTGTGGGTAGGTGGTAAATCCTACCAAGTAATAACTCAAAGCCTAGAGCAACAACAAAGTAGTAATAAAGCACTATGGTGAAAGCAAAACATGAGCACACAATGTGAAATCAAGAGCATGTGTATAGCTATGTGTGCCAAACATGATTACTTTCTCTTTTGAACAGTCCAAAAAAAAAACTTGATATTTCTAAACTGAAGTATATAAATGAAAAAGTGTACTTTTCTGATCAAGATCATTATATTATTTTTCCTAATATGATGATAATATCTGCAAAATATTGATCCTCAAAGAAAGCTCTCTCAGGAACATGCATGCATATAACATTATATACATATTTGACATTATATATATTTGACTATACATATATAATACATTATAAGCACAAACTGTATGTATACATGTCTACTTAGAATATAAAGATATAATTCATGCATACTCATTGTCACTGTCTTCCCGTTCATCATCGATTTGCTCGAGCAGGCACCAGTAAGATCTCCATATGTCCTGTCTCATACAAGTAGAGCCCAAGGGCACCTGCTTGCTCCAGGAACATAAAGAGCCTCAAAACCATTCCATCAGGTCATGGGAATGAGGTCTATAATTGTTACTGGTATCTGGCATATCAAATACGACACGGGTAGCTTGCCAGGCTCTGTATAATATTATATATTATACATATATAATACATTATAAGCACAAACTGCATGTATACATTTCTACTTAGAACATAAAGATATAATTCATGCATACTCATTAAAATTTAAAAATACTTTTATCACTGAAGTTAAAGAAATGTATAGATGCTTTTAATCTATAATGCAATACTTATAACAGAAATTAACTACATATTTTTATTCAAATTTATTTTCTAATTTTATTATTCAATAGATAGAACATTATAACTTCTAGGTGTGCATATGATTAGAATTTTTAATATTAAAGAATTGCCATAAGTACCATAACTTCATCTCATTGCTAAAACAGTTTTTTCTCTTTATAATAATTAGTAGAATTGACTAACAAGTCTATTTTTCCATAGTGCAGAAAGCATCATATCTTATCACACCCACATTTATTTCATAACTTCAAGTTTGTCCCTTTTTTTTAATACCTTCATACCATCCTGTCTACACTTTAATTCTCCTAGTCTTTTGTAACCTATAATCTATTTTTAATCAAAATATTTTTTGACCAGAAAAATATTTGTTTCCGATTCTTTTTGTCTACTTTTTCTCCCTCCCTTCCTTCCTTCCTTCCTTCCTTCCTTCCTTCCTTCCTTCCTTCCTTCCTTCCTTCCTTCCTTCCTTCCTTCCTTCCTTCCTCCCTCCCTCCCCCCCTCCCTCCCTCCCTCCCTCCCTCCCTTCCTTCCTTCCTTCCTTGCTTCCTTCCTTCCTTCCTTCCTTCTTTCCTTTCTTCCTTCTCTTCTTTCCTGAAGTAAAGAAGGAAGAAAAGGAAAAAAGAAGGTCCCCCTCTCCCTCCTCCCCTCCCTCCTTTCCTCCCTTCCTTCCTCACTGCCTTCCTGCTTCTTTTCTATTTTTCTTTTTCTCCTCCTTTCCTTTTTACTTTCTTCCTTCATGCTTTCCTGTCATCTTTCTTTGGTTGTTGGAATGAAACCCAAGGTCGCACACATGCAAACCAAGTGCTTACTGATGATCCACATCCTTATCCCCAAACCACATTTCAAATATATATAATATATATAAAATGCATATGCATTATGATGTAAATCATTTAAAATTCTCTATCTAACTGATTATAACTTTCTCTGTCTTGATATTTCACTTGGAATAGTGGCCTTAAGGTCTATCAATATAGATACCATATCTTCACTTTTTAAAATTTATCAATTTTATTTTAAGAAATAAAATATTTTACTATTTTATTTTAAGAAATAAACTGCTTAAGGCCAAAAACAAATACATCACTATCTCTCAAACAGAAGTCAGTTTTTGACGATAACTTAAGGAATCCCGAGACACCACCTAAAATTTGTAAGCAAAAATTTCAAATACATCTATGTTTTTCGTCTTCTGTCTTCTTTTGGTATTACAGTTTTGTGTGTTTTAGGCTCTCTGTCACTTTCCTGCAGTTTGGGGCATTTCCTGCAGTTCTTTCCTTTTCTGGTTTTTGATAGTACAGCTCTATATGCTCCACTAAAAAATTATTTCACCAGTCATGTCTAACCTACGTCTAAGCACATACTAGGTATTTTTCATTGTGCATAGCTAGGAAGCTTTCTCTTCCTGGCTCATATAGTATGTGCATTTCCATTTATTTGTTTTATCTACTAGAAATCTTAGAATGTTATGCTCTTTGTTTTCATAGCACACTTTGGTAATTCCACCATTCCTTCCATGTTCTGTTCTACCAGTTCTTTCTATTCAAATTCTGGATTTAACCTTTGGGTAAATTTTTGTAAATATTTCTTAAGTTAGGTATCATGTACTTGGTAAAAAGAAGCTCAAGCATAAAAAAAAAGAAGCTCAAGCATAAGCTTTTAGGAAGGTGAAAGTGGAGTGTTCAGGGGCAGAGTAACAAGAAAATGTGGTTTAATCCTATGATTATACCCAATCCATAGGTGAACAGGATGACTATATCAGGCTAGATTTGTGTATTTAACAATTTAAACTCTGATATCCCTCCTGTAGAGGAAGATCTGGTTAAAGTTCCATCTATAGACAGACTTGTAAAGAGCAGAGCATCCTTTGAATATTTAGGATATTTTGAAATGACTTTGCCCCCTCCCCCATGAAATGAGTGTTGATTAGTTTATGGAAGAGGAAAACACAAACTAAATGAGGAGGCAGGAGGAACAGACAAATTCGGAGACACTGTGGTTTACAATATCGGGTTTGGAGCAGTTCCATAGCCTCCAACCGTGTCAGATTCCGAGCCCACCATTCACGCAGAACCTGGTGCTCCGTTTCTCCCCACCACCCCTACTCCCCAGTGAAATGCTTCTTACTAAAGTACATTTCTCAGTTTTTGTTGCCTTTGAGTATCCAACACTTTATTACCACGTTTTTTTCCCCCCTTCCTTACTTCCCTTTGTCCCCTCACCTATGAGGGATGTTTTTTCCTGTCTCCCTCCTAACTTCACTCAGCATTATTCTCTGCAGATAAAGTTAGTTTTAACCTAAGTTGATTCATTTATGAAAGATCTCACTGAGCTTCATGAAATTCAACAGCACTAGCAAGTGAGATTAAGGACAATAAGAAAAAATTGCTTACTATATCATCCTTGATAGTTAACACTAAAAAAAAGTAATAACATTTTGTCAACTTTTATTGTTGATTTCAATAATGACTATGATAGTGGTCATTTTGTTTCAAACAATAAAAGACAGATATTCACATAGACCAGATGAGAAAGTCTGATGGATTTATAACAGCAAAACAATAAAAAATTAGGTCAATAAAACAAAATTTAATCTAGTACTATTACAGATGACATTCATAGACAAAAATTGTTATCCCCAAGCATCTGTTATTCATAACCGGCTTTATGTATTTATAAAATAGAAAAATGTATGTACTCTTTATATATTTATAGATAGCTGCTGTGGATTCGAGAAAACAATCTGAGAAAAATAATTTAGCAAATTTAGAAAATCATTATTTTGTATGAGTATAGTCAATGTGCTTTCACAGGTTCTCTTCTATTTAACTTGATTTTCACTTTACATTGCTATTGCATTTTAGAATTGCACAATTTTTAAGCTTAAATAGATGTGTTGTTATCTTTTCAGAATTTTCCCTGTACAGTTGTAAAAGAAGTGTAATAACATTTTATGCTTGAAAACCTTTTGAAAAGAAATAATAAAATTCATTCATCTACATGACTTTAAATGTGTTGTAAGAAAATTTGTTTGGTATTATGTGAATAGCATGCTTATTTTATTAAAATGTACTTTTCTATTGACTACTTTTGTTGTTCCTAATGGGATTTTCTATATTTTTAAATCTATATTTTCCCCTTTCATACAAAGGAAAATTTTATCTTAACTTAGCATTAAGTCCACACTCTCTTGAGTAATGTGTATATAGTGCATTCATTTTTATCAACTTCCAATAACTGTTTAAGAATTTCAATTGTATTTGGAAAAATAATTTAAATGCATATTCAAATGAAGTGAAAAGGAAAGCACAGAGAAATTCTTGTCAATTAAAATCATTTTCTATCAGTACAAAAAAAATTACTAGTTTTAATTTTTATAGAGATTTTACAAACATTTTAGCATATTTTTATCTTCTCAAAATCACTTGATCACTTGAATCCCGTTATTCATCGATTTGCTCCAGTGGGTGCCAGTAACATTTCCATTGGACCCTATCACGTGCCAATGTAGCCCAATGGCATCTGTTTGATTCAGGAATACAAAGAGCCTCAAAACGTTCCTTCAGTGTCTTTACAAGGAAGTCTGACCATCTTGTAGGTGGACGGCCAAGGCCAAGTGATCTTTTAACATCCCGTGGGATCCAGTCCGTAATGGCTCTAGTCCAGCGGTTGTCTTCAAATCGCATTACATGTCCAGCCCATCTGATTTTCGATGCCTTGGCAAACGAGACAGCGCCCCGATTCTGGAATAGCGACAGAGGTCAGAACTCCGGATTCCTTCTCTCACTTGAGTGAGGCATGATATTCCAAGCATAGCTCTTTCGATTCCTCTCTGGGGGGACCCGAATAGCATTCTTATCCTGCTTTCGTAGGGCCCAGGTCTCTGAGGCATATGTTAATGCAGGGAGAATGGTGGAGTCAAAGAGATGTGCCCGGAGCAGGAGGTTCTTTGTCCTTTTAGCTATTTCTTCGATGCCTTTGAAGGCATTCCATGCCACTCTCTTCCTCCTGCGCAGCTCAGGTTTTATGTCATTCATCATGTTGATTTCTCAACCTAGGTACACATAACTGCTGCATTCAGAGATGTTTGTTCCATTGAGAGTGAATGGGGCCTCAGGAACTAGTTCATTCTTCATGAACATTGTTTTCTTTAGATTCAGCTGTGGATTCATTCTTTCCACATTCTCGTTCAAAGTCAGCCAGCATTTGTGCCGCTTGGCTAATGTTTGGTGTTATTAGAACGATGTCATCAGCGAAGCGGGTGGTGTAGTTGCCGAACTTCTATCTTCACTCCAATTCCTTCCCATTCTAATTGTCGCATGATGTTCTCGAGGGGTGACACTGAAGAGTTTTGGTGAAATGCTATAACCCTGTCAAACCCCTCTTTTGACATTAATGATCACTTCTTTGTAGAATAGTGAGATCCTGGTGGTGAATCTGTAATACAGCTCACGAAGGATCTTGATGTATTGGGTTTGAACACCCCTGTTTGGCTAGGGGCTTCGATGACTGCTTCAGTCTCCACAGAATCAAAGGCTTTCTGTAAATCAATGAACGTGAGACAGAGCGGCATCTTGTACTCCCTACAAACCTCGATGAGCTTGGTTACCGTGTGGATATGGTCGATTGTGCTGAATCCTTTCCCGAAGCCTGCTTGCTCACATGGTTGTCCTTCATCTAGTGTTCTGCTAATCCTGTTCAGGATGACTCGTGTAAACAGCTTGTACATGACGGACAACAGGCAGATGGGGCGATAGTTGCCTATGTCGTGAATGTCTCCCTTCTTGAACAGTAGAACTGTCCTGCTGGTTTTCCATTGGGAGGGCACCTTGCATTCGAACAGGTAGGGTGTGAAGAGCCGAGCTAGTGTACATCTTCACAGGTACACCCGGTAGAGCAGAAAGGCAGCGCGATTTACCTCCAAATTACCATAAATATTCTACCCACCCCTCTGAGAGAGCCCCACAAATTAATGAGAATATAGCGCCTGCATGGCAGAGCCTGGCAAGCTGTCCGATGCGTGTTCAATATGCCAAATCCAGTAACAGAAATGTTTATCTTCTCAAAAATATCTGTGCTAATTCTTCCTATATTCTATAACTTTATCTTAAATATATTTTATTTATGTCTGACTCTGTTAAGAATAAAACATTAATTCCTATGTCTCATACAATCTTCATTTCTGCAAATGCAAACATTAGTTTTAAGATAATCACTGAATTCTGACTCTATCCACACTTCATTGTTTTAAAAATAAGGTTTTCTTTTCTGTTAAGGTGCAAATCTGTATGACTCCTATTGATTGATTGTTGACATTATGTTGAATATTTAATATAGATTCATCTGTCAACATTAGGTAGAATATATTGAAATTGTGCTAACAAAATTCATGCATATCAGATGTATTTACAGCTCAAAATATTTAATTACATTTAAAATTTTTTTATAAATTTCGTGTACTTTGGTGATATTTTCATTATAAAATTATAATAAAGGTAAAATGTGTTTTTCAATTTCTCAGTTTGCCTTTCCTTGTGACATGCTAGCAGGACAGTAACTTATACTGTGGATAATGTAAAGATACTGATCAAAAGTTTCCTGATTCTTCTTGCATAGTTTTTCTCTGTTATTTTTAAGTCCTTTTTTAATTTATATTTAATATACCTGTTAGGATCATTTTAGTGAGTTCAATGTGTCATTCAAAAAGATTAACAAACATGAATTATTTGAGGAAAATCTCTGAACCTGTTAAAAAGCAAAATTCTATTTGTCTTCATTACAATATTTTTTGTTATCTCCATTCTAGAACTTTGCAAAAATATTTATTGCATAGCATACTATGGCAGGGAAATACTGTAAATTATACTTATTGCATAAATTACCAAACAGTTTTGCTAATTCATATTCACGATAGTGTGTCAAATACATTTATTGTCAACTGATTATAATTTTTGCATTTTTTCTTTTTTTTTCCTCCCAGTTGAATTGCCAGTATTCCTGAGTGGGCTGGGCAGTTTGAATGACTATTCTCTTATGCAGAGAAATTATCTAACCTCGGGGTACCTACCCCAATAGCTGCTTAATTTGTAGGTCATAAATTCAGGAATGACTCCGACCTCTCTCCTTGAGAAAAGTTTCTATTCACATTTCAAGACAATAGCTTTCTCCGAAATGCTGAGCAAACAATAATAGCCATCACATACAAATGATTTCTGAATGATGTGACTCATTTATCACGTGATTCAACTCAACTCATTCCTGTCGTGGTTCAATAAAGCCATCTCCATGATATGTGTGGTATGAGGACCAGAAACCAATAGAAGTAGTTATTTGTCTAAGCTTCTTCTGGAGATGTACTGTCCTGCTGACCCAAAGTTTCTGTGTTCTGTCAGAAAAATCTCTGTTAAACTTTGAACTTCTACATTTTTAACAAGTAGATATTCTGACACCTCAATGTCTGTATTCAAAATATATGGATACATTCATTATAGAGCTTACTTTCTTACCAAGTCTATCATATGTTGCTACAGTTTAATTTTATAACTTTTTGAGTATATCTAAAAACAATTATGAGGCATGACTATAAATGGATGTAGCCCCCAAATAAACAAATAAAAATGGAAAATTAAAGGATCAGTAATTATTGATTATATTAATTACCTATATGAGTATAACTGATCAATGATTATTGATTATATTAATTACCTATATGAGTATAACTGTATCCCCCAAGTAAACAAAAATGGAAAATTAAAGGATTGATAATTATTTATATTAATCACGTGTATCTAAACCCATAGTCTAATTTTGTCAAGGGAAATAGCTTAGTTATCAAAAAGAATGCTTTGTGATTCAAGAGGTGTATTATAATTCAACAGAAGACTTACAAATTCTCACTGATATAGGTTTTATTTTCATTGGACAAGAGACTCTAGGATTTGTGTCAGAACCAGATTTGCTTTTTAGTGAGACCCATGACTTTTCATCTCTATCTTACCCTGGATAAAGGTTATTTATGTAGGCATCAACATCTTTCCAAAAAATGCAATATACATCCACCTACAATGAGGGTGGCACAGGCTGGTATTATGCATCTTTGTCTTTTACAAATTTTATAAAAGCATTCACAGAATATAGAATATGCCATATTCCCCCTGTTAAAATCCAAATCTAGGTACTTTTTATTAATTATTGATCAACAAATTAATGACTGTAGTTAATATATATTTTTATATTTATATAGATAGGTGGGATATATTCCTGGCTCTGTGCTTGGGAGTGACCCCAGCACTACTCAGAGAGCCATGTGTGGCCAGAGATCAAACTGAACTCACGACAACTGCATTGAAGTGTCTAAACACATTTATGTTATTAAACATTCATTCATGACATTCCTCCTAAGTCTCAGAAATGATCTTGTCTCTTAGAGCAAATAAGCCAGGTAAAGTAGGTAAAAATTGACTTGAGCATGCATTTTCACAGGAGAAGCAATTTAATATACTTGTAAACACATCAGTAAGGCTGGTAAGCATAATTGTGAAAACGTTCTCCATAGGAAATAAATAGAAAAATATAATTGACTAACTAATGTGGCCCAGAACTATATTAGCTCACAGACTTACAAACAAAAAGTAATCAGCCATGAGAAGAGTCAGGAAAAATGATTTGCATGCAAAGATAAAAGAGATCTGAAGACCCTGCATGTGGGAAATTAGTTGATGATGTAAAAGAACAGAAGAGAGACCTGAGTAGCATCAGCATAATAACACCAAGAGAAAGAAGGTTGTAAAATAAATTAGAACATCTAATGTTGTGGCTTATATGTTATAGCAGCACCTATTTTTAAAATATATTCCCCCTGCTGTGGAAAAAATTAAACATGATGAGTAAACACTTCAGAAACAGGACAAAGCATAAATATATCTTCAAAAAGAATTCATTTTCTGTCTAAATCAGGCATCAAAATCAATGGTGGAAAAAAAAAGCACAGAAAACTTCTCGACAAAAATTTTAAAAGTCAAATATTTTGCTCTCCATCTAACAAAAAAGCAGAAGAACCAGAAGCATATCCTTGTTAAGTTTAGCCACAAGAGATGTCTTTAAACACTTGTTCATTAATTCTTCATGTAATCCTTTGTTAATTACTGTGAACAAATTGGATTTATTATAAACTCCATTTTTCTTACTCCTGGGAATATGTAGAGTGTTAATTTATGTTTTGAATATCCTTCCAATTAAACCCATAATTTCATACAATGATTGACATTCCTTACATTCATAAATTAATAACCTCTAATTGGATATGAGTGAACAAATGCATATGAATCTCTAAAACTTAAAATCCATACTTTTTGATGAAGAATAACCAAATATTTACATATATAAAGAACTATATCAATAAATTATAGCGAAAAATTCCAGTAAATATTTTTAAAGTGACAAATGAACATTTCACTATCTCTATTTCGTTTTCAAGTGTATTCTCAATGTTTTTGATCATATTGTCCAAATTTATTTATTTATTCTTTTTGTTTATATGTTCATTAAACTTTGCAGTAACTGTATTAACCACTACTTTTATCCCATTATATGTTACAATCAAAACAGACTTTGGGAGGCTATTGGAGTTTGAGAGTGAATCCCTACATTCTTACAGCCTTCAAACAAAATGGCGCAAACACACTTAGAGATTTCCATAGCTTAAATCTAGTAGCCCTCATCTCTGTTTCAATGCTATTTTCCTCCTCTAGTCTCTTCTTAGTTCCTCAATAATAAACACTCCATCTTAAATTCATTAGCAACTTTGCACTTTCAAAAATAATAAATAGCACTTATGTAGTTATCCTTTAAAGAATTTTTTGTCATTAAATTATATGCTCTCTGATTTAATGGGCCATAATTCCAGTATTTAGAATTATACCTTGAAAGGGCAGGATTTTTAATAAAATGTGTAATGAATCTCCCCAAAGCATACACTGTTAAAATAACGTGCACCAGAAATTTCCTATTGGTATATAGACATGTAAGCTACAGTTTTATATCTCTTTAACTCAGATAGCCCACATCAACAGGGAAGCAGTTGGGGTCAGTTTCCCTCAGGCAACTTCTCCCAGGAGCTCACCTAGGTCCTTTGAGATGTTAATGCTGCCTAGTCAAGATCTGCCTTGGAAGTGCCCCCTGAATGGTAGAGTGGAGGAGGAGCATGTATCTTTACCAACAGATATGTTACAGCCAGGTATATATTTCTCCAAACCTTCACAAGATTCTCATCTTTACTTCATAATTGTTTTGTATATTAGCCTTTAGACTTATTAGAGAGCCATGTGTACTTGCTTGGAGGCAAACAGCATTTCTCTCTGTTCTAATTACTTAGTGATCCAACATGGCCAGGTAAATATACCGGCAAGATCTAGCTAGTCCCACGATGATTGTGGCTGCATGAGAGAAAATATTTATACCAGCTAACATAGAATACATGGTAAGATATACTGCCACATTCAAACTGTCCTCCTGCCCCATTTACAATGTGGCCTTCAGGAGGCAACTCCAGGCAAGATGCAGAGACCCTGGGCAACATTGTACTGCAACAACCATAGATGTATTGGTTTTTTGAAGGTCAGTGTTTGAAAAACATAGAATTCATGTTTGAAAAATTTGAATGCTTCTATATAGCTTTAATTGTAATGTACATATGTTCTTAGAGAGGGAAAAATTATAGCTGTGTTTGTGACAGAATCAGAAGAAATAAAATAGAATCTATTTTTCAATAATGGAGCAAAACCACTGATGAGGAAGTAGGGACCTGAATAATACTTTTTTTATACTTTGTAACATGTATGTAACATTAATATTTTATGGTATTGCTGTATAAAGTTATTGCATATGACCAGCAACAAAATGTTCACACTCCTCACTATTGACCATATATCAATTGATCCTTTATTCAACATATAATGTTTGTTCCTCTTACTATTTTACTTCAGATAAAAAACTATATTCTCTGACACACATATGATTTGCCCTGCTTTGTTCCCTCTACCAACATCCTTTCAAGCTTTCAATGTGATCACTGTTTATTGTAAGAGTCGTGTGTGGCTCTTGCAGTTAGCAGAAAGTTCAATTTTCTTTTCTAATTTATCCAGTTATTCGGTGCATTTATAACTTTTTTTTTGGGGGGAGATAGTGGATTGGCCAAAACCAGCCATCCAGCT
Source organism: Cryptotis parvus (assembly GCA_021461705.1). NCBI lineage: Eukaryota > Metazoa > Chordata > Mammalia > Eulipotyphla > Soricidae > Cryptotis > Cryptotis parvus. The sequence continues at coordinate 15,581 of JAJIBD010000814.1, read as the reverse complement.
GTGCTCAAGACTTTCTCCTGCCTCTGATCACAAATATCACTCCTTGTGTGCTCAGGGGACAATGTGGGATATTAGTAATTCAAACTGGATCTGTCATTTACAAGCAAGCACTCCGCCCTCTGTGCTAATATCCAGCTCACATTGTATCTTTTAAATAGAGTAGTTTGTCTAATGACAACTAGAGAAATTATTTTTATCAAGGAATTTGTTGTCATTTTTCTATGTCAATTTTGGTCACTTGTGATAGTCAACATTATTTTTAACCACATTACTAGCAGAACTGATTCAAATGCAACAAATCTTTTCTGTGTTGTTTTCTTGATAATGTTTTTTATCACTCTCTCTTATCTAACAATAACTGCCCAGCAGAGGATGATCAGTTTCAGATTCATTTCATTCAATACTTTGCATGCACCAATTTATTTATGTTTTTTTTTGTTGTAGAGGAAACATTTTTTATTACTCCTAGACCAAAAAAAACCCTCCCTGATCTGGAGATACGCCTTATTCCACAAATGTAAACCTTGGCTCATTCTGGTTCTTTATGCGATTCTTAGTTTCATTACATTCATGTGCAATATTTTGATCTTACAACTATATAAAGTATTATTTTCTGGAATGTAGACGTGGATATATATAATAAATAATATAGTTACAGAATATAATAAACATATAATAAGCATAGGCAGTAAGTAAGCATACAATAAATTACCCTTCCTAATTATAAACAATTATTCACAAATCATTAATAAAAGTTACTATTTATTTTCCTTAGCGATATGTAAAGACTCATAAATAATACACATTAAATGCTCGCTATATTAGAAAATTATTTTGTCAAAATTGTTGTTGAAATTATTAGTAACAATTTTTTTTTTTTGCTTTTTTGGGTCACACCTGGCAATGCTCAGGGGTTTCTTCTGGCTCTGCCCTCAGGAATTACTCCTGGTGGTGCTCGGGGACCATATGGGATGCTGGGGCTAGAACCCGGGCCGGCATGGGCTAGCCGTGTGCAAGGAAAACGCCCTACCCGTGAGGCTATTGCTCTGGCCCCTTAGTAACAAATTTTTTATTTTAAATCTTTAGCATCTCTGCTTGCTTAAGAAGTTTCAAAAGATCCATTTGTTTTTTATTCATTATTCCCCTATTGGGAGGGAATCCTAATTAATGTTCAGTGGGCATATGAAGCAACTGAGCTGGATTTTGGACCCAGTGATGTTGGGGGCCAACATGGCCACATCCTGAAGTGCTGGAAATATACTGGTGTCAGACATATAACTTGAGGTTACACACATGAAAACAAAATGCTCTAGTCTTTTCAGAAATCATTTAGAAATCTAAGCTTGGTACTGGTTATTTTTCTTATTTTGGTATGGGAATAAAAAAAGTAATGAAATTTATTTGAAAGGTAAATATGAATTTTTATAGATTTACATAAAATAAAAATATGATTCTAGATTTTATCTTCTTAAAACAATATCAAACATCATTAGAATCCTTTATTTAGAAAACAAGCGGGATTTTTTTCAAATTTTCTTTTGTACAAGAAAATTTTTCTTTAGCAGTATGCTTTACAAATAATACTGACTTTTAATTAATATTTATGTTTTTGATTTATGGTAAACAGAGAAGAAGCTTATGTGTATTTGGTTCAATCTATTGTTTTTTTTTTTAAATTTCATTGTTTATTTCCCCCAAAAATCAAAGAAATCATTAGCCTAGAATATAATATTTAAATATACTTCCTTCGAAAGGTATGTTTACGACCAACAGAAGAATATCAATTTCCACAGAGGTTATCTTTTACAAAAGAGTGAACTATTTGTTTTCAGGCAATTATATATATATATATATATATATATATATATATATACATATATATATGTAATAAATAGTTTCAAGACTGTAGACTTATATATCAAACCCAATTCAGAATTTTTTAAACATAATAACTTGAAAGATTAATTTAGTGCAAAATTCACAAACATTTCAAAGAATTACAAAGCATAATTACAATCTATTGTTTTGAAAGTGAAAGTTCTCTAGAAATATCTAGATTTTGTATAAATTGGGCACAGCAAGCAGCCTGAAAGTTCAAATATCAATAATATGGCATAACACATATTTACAGAACTTTTAAGATATATGTCATCTTATTGGTGAGATGTTATTTGAAGATTATTTTCTTTTATCAATTCCTGATGAAGTAGAAAAAAAATACAAAACCTGATTTTCAGTCATGTCAGGGAAATTTATACTACAGATTTCTAGATAAAAAATCTTCTCTTTTCTCATTAGCTTTTCAAAGGTGCCTTACATCTCATATATGCTTGGTTTAATGTTATTTGCTATAGATTTACTTGTCATGAAAGTTCTAAAGATTGATGATTCTACAAAAATATAAATAATTTAACTGTTTTCTTCTTGTGTTTCATTTGATTTTAAAAAACATTTTTCAAAGATGTGAATAAAAAGATATCTTAAACAAGTTAGGGTTGAAATAGTATGAAAGTCTTGAAAATACAGCACAGAGGGACAGATTTCCTTATAAATAATACATGGGCTGGACTTATTGAATACTTTTTGGGACTTGCATGAACTTGTTCTATCTGCTAGAAAGCTATTGCCTCAGTACTATAAAAATAGTAAGGTTATACTAAAAGGACATAAAGAGACATCCCAAAATAATTTGCTCACTTTTAGAAAGCAGTGTGTCTAACGGGAATGTTCTATTATAAATAATAATCTTTTCAGTGTCACAATCTCCTCTGGGTAAAGTTAAAACTTTCAAGTAGTAAGCAAAACTAAATATTTATCAAAATATAAAATTATACAATAATTAATACTGTATACATTAAAATTAACAAACAGAGAAATTGCAGGCCAACATTAGGAAAATATAGACTCTCAAAAGCAAGACACCTTTACCTATAACTAGATGAAATTGACTAGCTGAATTCTAAGGAAACAATAGTCAGTACATAGTTTGTGGTAAAAATTGTGCAGCTCAAGGATGGCAGTATAAATGTCTTTGGTATCTAGAGAGTAAGTAACTCCACTTTTCCCATAACTTCCTAACTCTCACCCCAGTAAACTTTCATCAACAAAAACATTAGAAACTAAGTTGGTAGACACAGAAATGTACTGTTCTTATCCCTCTTCCATGCATGACTGGGTCTTCAACTATGAGGGGCATAGGTGCATCCGTCCCTGGGATCTCATAACTTGGGGTTGAGTGAGGTGAAGCCTGCCACTCCAGAATAATACAGAACAATTTAAAGGGTATAGTGACTAGATACTTTTCCACTAGATTGATAAGGCTTTTCATGACAAAGATTTCTACCCAAGTACGTCATACTCACTCGTTCCTACATCATAGCTGAGAGATGTAATTACTAATGGAAATATTTTTTCATAGAATTATTTTATCAGAACTATTGTTTAGTGTTTGATTCCAGAAAAGCCATCAGACTACTTAAGCTGGCTACAAAAAATAAAACATATTCATAATCTGATGCTTGCTACCAGTAAATTAAGAGAATTTCTTAAAAAATGAGTTGATATTATTAAATTATAACAATGTCAAATGATAAAATAATAGTTGTGCATGTTAGAAATAAAATATAAATTTAAAGCTAGGATAAAAATAAACTTAGAGTATCTACAAGCATAACACTTGCAATGCATAGAACATCATATATAAAATAATAATAATAAATAAATAATATTTCTTATGTGAAAAGCATTATTGAGGAATTTCACAAATTGTTTTCTATATGCAATGCTATCTACCAAAAAGTACCAGGATAGATATTTTTCTTTTTTTAGATATTGGCAAGCTCTTAATCTACTGCTCAGAGCTTCCATCGATTTTTATAAATCACCACCATACTCTTCATTTTTACTTGTACTTTCCCCATTCCAGCACTCAGACATTCTTGTGCTTTGTTGATTACTGAGTCATCACTGAAATCCTCACTATGGTGTGCTAAAGTCATTGCCTGGGGAATTTTCTGAGCTAGTTGGTGCTAGATCACCATCCATTTTATTGCTTTTGCTCATAGAGCTTTGTAGGTTTCTCCACCCTTTCTCCATCAGATTTGCTTCCCTCCTGCTGTGCTGGGGATGAATATTTGTTGTTAGCTCCTTTGGGCACTTTGAGATAGGTTGGAGCTGCTCTTCTCCATTCCTGCCCTTCTTAACCTGGTGATAAGATGTGTAACTGTGAGCAGTTTGAAATTTGAAGAGGAGCTGTCATGGAGCCACATATGCATCCACGCTACTTTAGGAGCTATGGAACTACATCAATGAAATTGTGTGATTGCTGCATGGAATCTGCTCAGGTCCAGCTGAAGGACAGAAACAAGCGTAAGGTCCAAAGGAAGCCTCAGAATTGGCCCCCTTGAGTTTGATCTTCCTGGTTAATATGGCAGTGAGGAGAATGATAGGAGTGGTGGAACTGAGCTTATTCTAAAATTTTTACATTTTATGAATTTTCTGCTTATCATTGAAACTACTTGGTGTTTAAAAAAAGGCTTTCTTTTAATGCTTTCACATAATTTATTTGTATCATATTATTTTATCTTTATTCATATATAGCATATTGAATTAATGTGCATATTAGATGATTTGTGCATTCAAAACAAACATGTATATACGTGGTACAAGTTACTTCCAGTTATGATGTATTAGCCTTTGGATGTAAGGCCAAATTCTGTTTAACGGTATTTTGTTGAGGTGTTTACATTTATTTTCATAACTATTTGCTTTACTTTTTTTATGTGCTGCTATTGTTAATTTGGGCATTAAATTAATATAGCATCATAAAATTAACTTGGAAGCACTCCTCATTTGCAGGAGAGTAGAAGGATAATGACTAAGTTTCATGTTTAAATGTGGTAAAATTTATGGTAAAGTCAATTTGTTTCATGGATTTTATTTTATTGTTATTTGTATTAACATATTTGTAATTCATTGATTCAGATTTTTCTTTCAGTTCTTACAGTTTGTATTTATTCTAAATATACACATTTATTCGCTATTATCAATTTTGTTGGCATATAGTGGCTTGTTGTGACTGCTCTTTTCATTTCTGCATTATCATTTATAATTTTTTGTATTTCATTTCTGATTCTCTTTATGGTGTTTTCTTTTTTATAATCTTGGCTATGGTTTTCATATTACATTGATTTTTTAAAAAAATTTAGTTTCATTAGTATTATGCAGAGTCCTACTCTGCAAGGGGGAGAAGTCCATATGTGAAAGCCATATGAATCAGTAGTATGAGAATGTAATCACCAGATGTTATGAGGACTTTCAAACTATATCTTAGTTATATTTTCAGTTATTACTTAACAGTTACTAGATTTTATGCTTCCTGAGTTTAAGGGGGAAGAAGGTACAGTTTTCCCCCTTATATTCAATAGGTGTTTATGATATATTTGTTGAACGGCTACTTCTGGAGAGCAGAGATTGTGAATCGCTTACAAAGCCAAAGTAGTGATGTGATCCTTAGGTAACGGAACAGTATCAGCAGTATTTCAATAAGACATAATAACAGTATTTGATACGACATAAACTGTGAGTTTCCAAACTTGTTGAAAAGTAGGAAATACGTTTCCCTCTTATTTCCCCTTAATATTGTTTCATTATTCCTTTTAGATCACCCAGCAGGTGGGGGGGGGGGTCAAACCCAGTGCCTCACATGTGCAGGGCAAGTGTTCTACCACTGAGTCACATCCCTGGCTTTTCTTCCCTAATTTTAATACAGTATTGAATTTTTTTTCTTCTTAGCTTTAAATGATTACTGATAAGAATAAAGCAGCTGAACAAATCTATTTATTTATTTATTTATTTATTTATTCATTCATTCTTCATTTTTTTATTTATTTGCTTTTTGGGCCACACCCGGCAATGCTCAGGGGTTACTCCTGGCTCTGCACTCAGGAATTACTCCTGGCGGTGCTCAGGGGACCATATGGGATGCCGGGGATCGAACCCAGGCCAGCACAGGCCGGCGCGTGCAAGGCAAACGCCCTAACCGCTGGGCTATCGCTCCGGCCCCAGTTGAACAAATTTAGACTAAAACTCATAATTAAAGATAGTTGGTTCAGAAGATAGCATGTTCAGAAGCTGTTGAGCCAAGAAGGTTGACGAGCTCTCTAGGCTAGAGTCCTTCAGAGGTAGTGACTCTTTGCAGAGTCCTGTCCTTTCAATACAGAGCCAGTCAGGCTGTCTCTACTTTTTTGGAAAACTTGTCAACTTTCTATCTTTAATAAGTAGAAAGAGAACAGAAAAAGAAAAATTTTCATCCATACTTCACCTCCATCCCATGGAATGGCCAAAAGGGGGTCACATGTGTGTAAAACCTGAGAACAAGGAATGGACGGGGGACAACTCCTCACCACACCGGAAGATAACACTCTCCTTTGATTCAAAGAATATGTTAAGAACATTCTGGCTCCACAGTCCACCTGCTTTGTGACCTTTGAAAAATAACCTCAACTTGCAACTGAAAAGAATTGAAGTCAGGCGTTAGAGATGTAGCACAGGAGGCAAGGCACAACATTGCAGGCAGCTGACCCAGGTTCTGTCCTAGCATTGAACATGGCTCTCTGAGTACCACCAGAAGAGATTCCTGAGCCAGGAGTAAACCCTGAATACCACCAGGTATGGTCCAAAGACCAAAATAATAATACTGACAGTAATAATAATAAAAATGAATTGGAAACAACCATATGCTTCTCGACCCCCCACTCCATGAGGGCCTCCATTTTCCACATCCGGACTTCCTCCTCGTCAGAACTCCACCCAGAAGACCAGCCTATCACAACCCGGCTCGCGCGGCCACAAGCGGCTGCACGGTTCATCAATAAATGCTGGATTTTGAGATGACTACAAGAGTATACTACCCGCATGGCAGAGCCTGGCAAGCTACTCGTGTCGTATTTGATATGCCAGATACTAGTAACAATTATAGACCTCATTCCCATGACCTGATGGAATGGTTTGAGGCTCTTTATGTTCCTGGAACAAGCAGGTTCCCTTGGGCTCTACTTGCATGAAACAGGTCATATGAAAATGTTACTGGTGCCCGCTCGAGCAAATCGAAGATGAACGGGAAGACAGTGATACAGTGATACAGTATTATGTATTTATTTTAACTTTCAATATTTCTCCTAACAATATTTTTTCATCTTTAATTTGACCAACTTTTAGTTTAATTTGCCTTTCTTTATTTCCAGTTCTTGTAACTATGTTTAAGTTGTAACTCTTTTTTTCCTTACAAATAATACATCACAATTAACTCCCATTTTAGTAGGTTCTGATAACTTCTGATAACATGTTTTTTCATTTTCATTTGTCACCAGGTATTTTTTAAATTCTACTCTAATTTCCTCATTGAACCAGCAGTTGCTGAGAAGAATATTATTTTCTCCACATGCTTGATGTTTTCCAATTTTCTTTTGTGGCAGAGTTCTAATTTTATAGCATCGTGATCAGAAAAATACTTGGTATGATTTCAGTCTTCATTACTTTATTGATATTTATTTTTGGTCTCAGCATGTTCTTGAAAAACCCTAGCAAATGAACAAGAATGAAATTTCCACTGTTACAGTTAACTGTTCTATGATATCTATGTAGACCATTTATTTTTGTTGTTTAGCAAGTCACATGGCAACATTATATTCCACATAGAGTCTATGAAAATGTAACAGTTTGAGTTTAATCAGTTATATAAATGTACAAATATATTTAAATTAGTGACTCTGGAAATCTGTCAATCGTATATAGTCAAAGCATTCAGCAATTAATAAATAAATAAAAATTAGAAGCATGTTGGTTTAAATATTATTTTTGTCAAGCCCTAAAATGTGCTGTAGAGCACATTTTAGTAAACTGTAATAACATTAATTCTATTTATGCCTCCTTAAATATGTTAATTATTATTTTGCCCATGTAGCTTATTAATATCAAGTTAGGATCTTAAATCAAATAACATTTATTGTCTCAGAATGTCAGGGTAACAGAACTCTGAGTCATCCACAAAACTACAATCAGTATGGTGAGTTGACTTGAAGATGCGTCTTGGCCAGAGATGAGTATTTCTCTGCTTACTCAGGTATTAGTTAAATTCCCTTGTTTTGTAGGATCGGGACCTAATTGTTCAGGGCTTCTGAGTTCTTAGAGACCCCTTGCATTTCCTGTAACATGAAGTCCTCTCCAGAAAGAAACCTATTCTTTCAAAGAGACACAATAATCATCTCTTTACCTCAAAATTCCAGTGAGATAGAATTTTATAAAAAAATTATCAAAGCATGGAAATTTAATCTTCCATTCAGTTTGCCATATTATATGGTTAAAATCAAGTTGCAGGTCATCTGTACCTTCAAGGAAACAGACTGGTGCAAAGGAACAGAATCATTTACTAGTGCTTTTATCCTAGCCCATCACAGTCATGAATAATGGATGCTATAAATATTTTTAAAGGTTTTCATATCAATCCAAATGGTTGACTAAAAACAAATATGCACATCTAAGTCTAGTAAAACTTAATATAGAAAGTGTTGTGACTCATTAACCGTTAGTCAGCTGAAGAGTGTAAAAAATATTTTTAATTAGTTCTGTTTCTGTGACACCTACCAGTACTAAGTACTTATGAGCACTGATAGTGTGCTGTGCAGTTATTCTTAGAGACACTTGGTGGACTGTATGTACTGTTAGGGACTGAACTGGGGAAAACTACATGGAAACAAAGTGCATTACTTCCACTAGTACCTGTCTGGCACTAAAGTATGGAAAAATTATTTAGAAGTGCAAATAGTCCTTATGCCATTCTAATAGTATACATTTTCTAAATGCAAATCAAATCAGTTCTTCTTAAAAATATTAATATTGCAGTTTTATTTATTTATTTATTTATTTATTTATTTATTTATTTATTTATTTATTTATTTTTGCTTTTTTGGGTCACACCTGGCAATGCTCAGGGGTTTCTCCTGGCTCTGCACTCAGGAATTACTCCTGGCGGTGCTTGGGGGACCATATGGTATGCCGGGGATCGAACCCAGGCCGGCACAGGCCGACCACAGGTGCAAGGCAAACGCCCTACCCGCTGGGCTATCGCTCCGGCCCTTGCAGTTTTATTTATAAGATAATTATATTATTTTAATTACAAATAATTCAGGAAGCAAATGCTTTTTAATATGTTATGGTAAACATGTATATAGAGTCCCAATTTCTTAAAATATTAAAATTCATTTTTAATTATCTTCCTTTTTCTTTAAAGTATTCTATTTTAAGCTCATAAAATAGTTTCAGATCAGTATTCAATTAAGGAGATAAAAATTATAATTCTAAAGATACTTTTATACCTTGTAAAAGTTTCAATTATATCTTATACAAAAATCATTCAATTTTACAATATAAAACCATGAATTTGGGAGTCAGAGAGACAAGGTATTTCATATGCCCAAACCTACAATCCTGGGACAACTTCTGAGCTACTCTGTGCAAACAGAATTATCCCTGAGCACAGAGAAAAGAGCAAGCTCTGAATGCTTCTAGCAGTGGCCCCATCCCATAAAAAAGGAAATAGAAAAATAAATTAAAAAAAAAAAAGAACTAGCTGTGTGTGCTACCTTTTACTTGATCTACATGTATATTTGTGTTTTTTGTGTAAGTATTTACATACATGTATTTGCAAGTATGTATTCAATATCCAACACCTTCAAAATTATTCATAAATGTACTTTCCTTCTGTCTTCCTTAGGGTGATCCATAAATGATCTAACTTTAATGAATAATCTGCTTATTTATCATTTAAATATTAGACTCTGAATATCCTAGTCAATGGCAAGAGCAAATGTAACACATTTCAAATAGCAAATATAGTAGATATATGTATATATAAGTCATAAATATATGCCAGAAATTTGCTGGTCAAAATAAGTTATACTTTTAACTCTATAGGTTTTGACTTGCCAATTATTTATAAATCTGTGAAATAAAATATGACGCAATCTTAAGGATGAATAGCAGGCATCCAACACAGAACGATGAATAATATTAACACTAAATTTCCTTCTTAAAGGTTTAGGAACCTTTGTTTTTTTTTTTTTTTTTTTTCGTGTTATTTTTTTTTTTTTTGCACCATTTCTCTTTTATTTTTTTTTTTTTTTTAAGTATTTTATTATACCACCGTGAGATATACAAATAAAAAAGATATACAATTAAAAAGTTCATGTTTGGGTTTTGGTCATACAGTGTTTCAGCACCCGTCCCCTCCACCAGTGCCCATCTCCCACCACCAACATCCCCGGTTCCCTCCCCCCTTCCCCCAGCCCTGCTCCATGGCAGGTTCTTTATTTCTTTCCCTTTCTCTCTCTTTCTCTTTTCCTTCCCTTCCAGACTATGGATTACAGAACATACATTAAAAGGTTGTCATTTGTATCCTTTTGCCTCTATTTAATGCTCAGTTCTAGGTTGGCATTAGTACCCCTCGACTATTGTTAGCCCCCCTGTTCCATTTTCTGTCTTACCTAAACTCTGACTCCCCACACGTTTGTGATAATCTCCACCTTTGACAAGACCTCCTGATATATGTTTCACTTGACCTTGGATATTGGTATCATAATATGTACATATATATTTATGCCATGCAAATAAATGCAGTCATTCTGTATCTGTCTCTCTCCTTCTGGCTAATTTCACTCAACATAATCTTCTCCATGTCCATCCATTTATAGGCAAATTTTATAACTTCATTTTTCCTAACAGCTGCATAGTATTCCATTGTGTAGATGTACCAAAGCTTCTTTATCCAGTCATCGATTTTCGGGCACTCTGGTTGCTTCCAGATTCTGGCTATTGTGAATAATGCTGCTATGAACATAAAAGTAGGGATGGTGTTTCCGCTGCGTATTTTTGGTTTCCCAGAGTAGATTCCCAGGAGTGGTATGGCTGGGTCAAATGGGAGTTCAATTTCTAGTCTTTGGAGGAAAGTCCATATTGTTTTCCAGAAAGGCTGTACCAGCCGGCATTCCCACCAACAATGGATGAGTGTCCCCTTTTTCCCCACATCCACGCCAGCACTTGTTGTTCTTGCTCTTTTGAATATGTGCCAGTCTCTGTGGTGTAAAGTGGTATCTCATTGTTGTTTTGATTTGCATCTCTCTGATGATTAGTGATGATGAGCATTTTTTCATATGTTTTTTGGCCATTCGAATTTCTTCCTTGCTGAAGTTTCTGTTCATTTCTTGTCCCCATTTTTTGATGGGGTTGTTTGTTTTCTTCTTGTAAAGTTCTACCAGTGCCTGATATATCCTGGATATTAACCCCTTATCAGATGGGTATTGGGTGAATATTCTTTCCCATTCTGTGGACTGCTTTTGTATCTTAGTCACTGTTTCTTTTGAGGTGCAGAAGCTTTTCAGTTTCATGTAGTCCCATATGTTTATCTTTTCTTCTAGTTGCTTTGTTAGTGATGTTTCACCTTTGAAGATGCCTTTAGCTTCAATGTCGTGGAGGGTTTTTCCTATATTTTCTTCAATGTACTTTATGGATTCAAGTCTGATATTGAGATCTTTAGTCCATTTTGATCTGATTTTTGTGCATGGTGTTAGACACAGGTCCAAATTCATTTTTTTACACGTTGCTGCCCAGTTTTCCCAACACCACTTGTTGAAGAGGCTTTCCTTACTCCATTTTAGACTCATTGCACCTTTATCAAAGATTAAATGATCATGTGTTTGAGGTTGGGTGTCAGGATACTCTATTCTATTCCATAGGTCCACAGGTCTGTTTTTATTCCAATACCATGCTGTTTTAATTACTACTGCCTTGTAGTACAGTTTGAAGTTGGGAAAGGTAATGCCTCCCCATCTTCTTTTTCCCGAGGATTGCTTTAGCTATCCTTGGGGGGGTTTATTGTTCCATACAAATTTCAGGAGCGTTTGGTCAATTTCTTTGAAGAATGTCATGGGTATCCTTATAGGGACTGCATTGAATCTGTACAGAGCTCTAGGGAGTATTACCATTTTTGACAATGTTGATTCTCCCCATCCATGAACAGGGAATGTGTTTCCATTTCCTTGTGTCCTCTTTTATCTCTTGGAGCAGTGTCTTGTAGTTTTCTTTGTACAGGTCCTTTACATACTTGGGTAAGTTGATTCCTAGGTATTTGATTTTCTGTGGCACAATTGTGAATGGAATTGTTTCCTTAATATCCCTTTCTTCTGTTTCGCTATTTGTATATAGGAAAGCCACTGACTTTTGGGTGTTGATTTTGTATCCTGCCACTCTACTATATCGCCTCTATTGTTTCTAGGAGTTTTTTGGTAGAGAGTTTAGGGTTCTCTAGGTATAATATCATGTCATCTGCAAATAATGATAGCTTGACTTCTTCCTTGCCTATCTGGATGCCCTTGATGTCCTTTTTCTTCTCTGATTGCTATGGCAAGTACTTCCAGTACTATATTGAATAAAAGAGGTGAGAGGGGGCAACCTTGTCTTGTCCCTGATCTCAGGGGGAAGGCTTTCAACTTTTCCCCATTTAGAATGATGCTTGCTGTGGGGCTTTTGGTAGATGGCTGTAACTATCTTGAGGAAAGTCCCTTCAATTCCCATTTTCTGGAGCGTTTTAATCATGAACGGGTGCTGGATCTTGTCAAATGCTTTTTCTGCGTCTATTGAAAGGATCATATGGTTTTTATTTTTTCTTTTATTGATATGATGTATTATGTTGATTGACTTGCGAATGTTGAACCATCCTTGCATTCCCGGGATGAATCCAACTTGGTCATGATGTATAATCTTCTTGATGAGTCTTTGGATTCTGTTTGCTAGTATTTTGTTGAAGATCTTAGCATCCGTGTTCATCAGGGATATTGGTCTGTAGTTTTCTTTCTTTGTGTTGTCTCTCCCTGCTTTGGGTATCAGGGTGATATGTGCCTCGTAGAAGCTGTTTGGGGAGTGTTTCTGTTTCTTCTATTTCCTGGAAGAGCTTGAAAAGGACTGGCAGTAGGTCCTCCTTAAAGGTTTGGTAGAGTTCACTAGGGAATCCGTCTGGACCTGGGCTTTTGTGTTTGGGAAGTCTTTTAATTACTGTTTCTATTTCCTCAATGGTGATAGGCTTATTCAGGTATTGGAGGTCTTCTTGTTTCCAGCCGGGGGAGGTTATAGGACTTCAGGAATTGATCCATTTCTTCTAGATTCTCATGTTTCACGGCATACAGGCTCTCAAAGTAATCTCTGATGATCTTTTGGATTTCTGTGGTTTCTGTTGTGATGTCACCCTTTTTATTTCTGATTCTGTTTATTTGGGTTCTCTCTTTTCCCTGTCCTTACAAGTCTTGCCAATGGTTTGTCAATCTTGTTTATTTTTTTCAAAAAAAACCAGCTCTTGGTTTCATTAATCTTTTGGGATTGTTTTTTTGGTTTCCAACTCATTGATTTCCTCTCTAAGTTTTATTATTTCCTTTTTTTCTGCCTGGGTTGGGCTCCTTTTGTTGGTCTTTTTCTAATGTCTTCAGCTGTGTAGTCAGGTTATTTATGTGGGCCCTTTCTTGTTTCCTGATGAATGCTTGCAGGGCTATAAACTTCCCTCTTAACACGGCTTTTGCCGTGTCCCACAAGTTCTTATAATTGGTATCTTCATTTTCATTTATTTCCAGAAATCTTTGGATTTCCTGTTTGATTTCTTCTATGACCCATTTGTTGTTCAGCAGTGAGCTGTTCAGTTTCCAGGTGTTTGGTTTGACTCCCTGTTTTTGCGTACGGTTAACTTCCATTTTCAGTGCATCATGGTCTGAAAAGATAGTTGACACAATTTCTATCTTTTTAATTTTATTGAGGTATGCTTTGTGGCTCAGCATGTGGTCTATCTTGGAGAATGTTCCATGTGCACTAGAGAAAAATGTGTATTCAGCTTTTTTTGGCATGAAAAGCCCTGTATATATCTACTAGCTCTCTTTCTTCCATTTCTTCCTTCAGGTCCAATATTTCCTTGGTGAGTTTCAGTCTTGTTGATCTGTCCATCGTTGATAGAGCAGTGTTGGAAGTCTCCAACTATTATTGTGCTACTGTCAATGTCTTCTTTGAGGTCTCTTAGCAATTGTTTTATGTATTTTGCTGACCCCTCATTGGGTGCATATATGTTTAGTAGTGTAATTTCTTCCTGGTGTACATACCCCCTTAATTAATAAGAAGTGGCCTTTGTTGTCCCTTCTAACCTTTTCAGCCTGAAGTCTATATTATCTGATACTAATATGGCCACACCAGCCTTTTTGGAGGAGTTGTTTGCATGGAGAATGGTCTTCCAACCTTTGACTCTGAGTCTGTGTTTGTTCTGCTTATTCAGATGCGTTTCTTGTAGACAGCAGAATGTTGGGTTCAATTTTTTAATCCATTTTGTCACTCTGTGTCTCTTAATTGGTGCATTTAGACCATTGACATTGAGAGAGATTATTGTCATCGGATTTTGTGCCATCTTTCTTTTTTGTGTTTGTTGTGCTTATGGGTTTGGTCGCATTAGAGTAGACCCTTCAGTCCTTCTTTTTAAAGTTGGTTTTGAGTCCATGAAGTTCCTGAGTTGTTGCTTATCCATGAAGTTGTGTATCTTTCCTTCATATCTGAATGTGAGCCTGGCCGGGTAAAGAATTCTCGGTGAAGCCTGCAGTTCATTGAGCCTTTTCGCAATATCCCACCATTGTTTTCGGGCTCGGAGTGTTTCATCAGAGAAGTCTGCTGTAAATCTTAGAGATGTTCCTTTGTATGTGATTTCCTTCTTTGATCTTGCTGCTTTCAGTATTCTATCCCTATCTATAGTTTTTGTCATTTTTATTAAGATGTGTCTTGGAGTATTCTTGTTGGGGTTTCTTTTTAGCTGGTATTCTACGGGCCTCTTGGATCTTGAGGCAAGCATTCTTTAGTTCCGGGAACTTTTCAGCAATGATGGCTTTGACAGTTTCTTCTTCATCAGGGTTTTCTTCTTGCCCTTCTGGGACCCCCAATGATCCGTAGTGTTGTTTCTTCTGGCTTCATCCCGATTATCTCTTGTTGTCTGTTCGGTAATTGTGAGCCTTTTTTCTATCTTCTGGTGTTGTGTACAGAATCTTTGGAACTCGTCTTCGAGATCACTAATTCTTTCTTCAGTAGCTATTATTCTGCTATGATGGCCTTCCACTGTGTTTTTATTTCATTTACCTCATTTTTAATACCTGTCATTTCCCTTTGCATTTTCCTCACTTCTGCTATCATGTCCTCTTGTATTTTATTTATTTTGCATTCCATTGCTTCTTTGAATTCCTTTTTGAATCCTTAACAGTTCTTTCCGAAATTCTTTCAGATAGGTTATGCAACTCATTGGTATTGCTTGACTCATCTGGACCAAGTGACTTCACTCACAGAGCTTGATGGAATTTTGGCGTTGCTTTACCATTATGACTATTGTAGGTTGCAACTGTGAGTTCTTGGGTGACTAGATAGTACAGTTAGTAGGGTCTGGTCTGTTTGAAGAGTTTGGGTGGGTAGCAAGGATGTAGGAACCAAGGTTCACTGGTACTTCATGCAAGGTAGGTAGT
>JAJIBD010000813.1:0-26191 GCA_021461705.1 Cryptotis parvus | reverse complement strand
GACATGAGGCAGGGGTTGAAGAACAATATCAATTAATACATATTTACACACATACAGGACAATGTAGAATTAAATCTGAATTCTAAAGTAAAAACATTTGCCATTTTCAAGCACAAAGTTGACATGCATGCTAATTTCTGAGAATCATGTGGAGGGGGCATGGGAGATAGCACAAGGGTCAGAGGGCAATGTTAGCATATATGGGAGCCTAATTAAATTCTTGGCACTGGAGGGCCCCAGAGCACTGCAAATGTAGCCCTGGAGGTCTCTAGCACCACAGAGCCCAAGAATTTCTCCATCCTTGACAGAGTATCGAGCCATTGTGATTTTGCTAAGATTGACCACAGGATCCTGAGCACTACTGGGGCTTCCAAGGCTATACCCTGGATTCAGCACTAGAGGAAGACAGGTATGTAATGCCAGGGGCTGTTCTTGGGGGTCTTACACATGCAAAGTATGTGATCCAGCCCTTGAAGCTTTCTCCTCAGCCCTGCTTAGTTTTTAAGATTTACTGATATTTGTTGCCATGGTTATCGCAGACAAGAGGTAAGGCAGCATACCTTGCATGCAGCTTACTAGTACTCAGAGTATTCAATATTGCTTAGTAAGGTTAGATATCCAGTATCACATGGTCCTCTGAACACAATCAGTGTGACTGTGGAGGGCCCTGAACAACACTGGTGAACTCAGTGGATTTAGTTCAATTGCCAGCACCTATTATGTCATGATCTTTTATAAGGAGGGTATCTTGCCCAAGGTTAGGAACGAGAAGGTACAGAACCACAAACCAAGTACTTGTGGTTGTTTTTCCAAATTCTGTGTCCCTAATACCTATGTCACAAAACCCACAGACTTAAAAAAAAATTCTCATAACCATTTTGAAAAGAAAGTGAGAGTGAAAAAATTATGTCCAAAGCTAGAGAGATAGAGGGTAGGACACTTACCTTTCATGTGGCCAACCCAGGTTCTATTTACAGTACCCCATATGAATTCCCACCCCAAGCACTGCCAGGAATAACCCCTGAGCACAGAGTCAGGAGTAATCTTTGAGTACTGCCAGGTGTAGTCTAAAAACAAAAGAAAAAAGAAAGAACAAAGGAAAGAAATTTTGTCCAGTATTCTTATTTGCTTTCTTTTTGGGTCATACCTGGCCGTGCTCAGAGCTTACTCACAGCTTTAAGCACAGGCATCACTCTTGGTAGGCTCAGGACACCATATGGGGTGCTGGGGGATCAAACCCAGGTTGGTTACATGCAAGGCAAACACCTTACTCACTGAACTATCCCTTTAGCCTATTGTTCAACTTTTTATTCTCAAATTATTAAGATTTTTTACAAATCTTATTTCCCTCTTTTAGGGAAATAAGTAGAAACGGAGTGAAAATGTACAACTGAAAATTTTCCTAACCTTTTCTCCCTCTAGTAAGCGATGACATTTCAAGTCAATATTTACAGTTATTGATTAAAATCTAAACATGCAGTAAGTTCAAATGAAAAGGGAAGTTTTGACATATCAAAGAACTTTGATGCAGATAAAAAAAGAAAATGATTAATCCTGGGGAAGTAGAACTTTGATCCTTTGTTTACTCTCAGGTCAATGGGAGCAGACACTTAACCAAAGAAGAGTCGTTAAAATGAACCAGTGATTTAAGAACCCCCTTAGATAAATAGCAGCTCTCTCAGTGTTTGTAAAAGTTCATTGTCTGTGCAAATTGGACTGCTCCTGTTTAAAGACATCTCACAACATCGCAGAGTATGCTCATTAAAATCATAAAAACCAACCTCAGGACAGTTTAGTTATTAGGTAATGTGTTCAACTCCACAACAAATGTTTAGCAACTTTCACTAAACTCACTAAGGCAGCTTATGCATTAGTGTTTCAAGAACAACCGGTGCTGGCATGGATGTGGGGGAAAAGGGACTCTCATCCACTGTTGGTGGGAGTGCCGACTGGTCCAGCCCTTTTGGGAAAACAATATGGCATTCCTCCGAAAACTAGACATTGAGCTCCCATTTGATCCAGCAATAGCACTCCTGGGAATATACCGAGAGACCGAAAAACAGATAGCAGAAAAACAATCTGTACTTCTTTATTCATCTCTGGGCTATTCACTATAGCTAGAATCTGGAAACAACCTAAATGCCCGAGAGCAGAGGACTGGCTAAAGAAACTGTGGTTCATCTACACTATGGAGTACTATGCAGCTGTCAGGAAAGATGAAATTATGAAATTTACCTGCAAATGGATGGACATGGAGACTATCATGCTGAGTGAAATTAGTCAGAAGGTAAAGTACAGATATAGATTGACTGCATTCATTAATAGGATATAAATAGATACCAGTGTTTTACTAAGTGTGGGAAATGGTAATGGCAGATTAAAAACTCACCATTGAATATACACAAAGAGACTTAAGTGATAAACTCTAAATATCTGCAGGGCTAGCCACAATGTGTAAAACAAGAGGGAGAAAGATGCAGAGACAGAGAGAGAGACAGAGAGAGAAAGAGAGGAAACTGGGGTACCTGCTATTGAGGCAGCCTGGGGGTGGGTGGGAGGGTGGGGTACATTGGTGGTGGAAATGGGGCACTGGTGGAGGGATGGGTGCTGGAATACTATATTACCAAGAGCCAATTGTAAACACCTTTTTAATTGTATGTCTCACGGTGGTATAATAAAAAATTAAAAAAAAAAAACACCATAAAAGAAAAGAGCAGGGGGTATTTGCCTATTGTTTTATTTCATCTTGAGCTACACCATTTTCCTCTTCTCTGTTTTTTCTCACTCAGGAAACACTTGTTTTTCTCATGAAACTCAATCTAAAGAGACTTGACTTGGTGAACTCCACCTGAATAGAAATGATGTTCAGATTCCCACGGAGAACATTTAGGGTTGTTCATCTTACAGCAATAGTAAAGTGAGAGTTACACTAGCCTGGAGGTCTGAAGAGAACTGCTTCAGTTACTTGTGATATAAATTTGAGCTGCTGCAAAAATTGCTTTTGCAGAAAAGATGAGAAATAATAAGCAGGCTCTGCTTCCCAGAGGCATAGTAGCTTATCCATAACTATCACTTCATAAACAGATTCAATCTAATTCTCATCCTTTGGTGTATCAAAGAAAAGTAGGTCCTGTTTTGGAAACAGGGAAGGAAAACAGTCTGACTGAAACAGTTTGAATTTGGATCCTAATACAACCACTAAATAGCCATGTAATTATAGGTAAGTGACTTGGTCCTCCTGTGTTTCACTTGTTTTTCTAGAGGGAGGGCATGATGACAATCCCTGTCTCACAGAGTTTTGGGAAGATAAGTGGGGATTTTTTCCACAAATCTTTTAAAAAATTTTTTGCTCTTTTGGGTCTAACCCTTTTGTGATACACTCGAGGCTTCCCGGAGCCACTATGAGACTATCCTGTTCTTCACCTTAACAGTTTTGTTTGAGGGGGACATGCCCGGTAGGGCTCCTGGCAGATCTGGGGGGACCATGTGGTGAACCAGGGATTGAAACCGTGACTCCCACACAAAGCTATCTCTGAGGGTTACTTGCATCAGCACATATATTCTATAGAACACAGAATTTAGAGACCGGGTTATTATAATGACCGACACACTTTGCTGCAGTGACAATGGAATAGCAGTGAGAGGTCTGGGGTGCACGTCACTGAAAATCATCACACCTAGAAACCACATCCAGCTCGCCACTGAATCTGGCTCTACCTTTCAGCACACATGGCCACTTTCTCCCTTCCCTTCTGGGGACCTGGTTGGTCTTGGAATCCAAATGTCCTTTAGCTTGTTCTGTTTTCTCTGTACCACGAGGGACATCACTCGGCGTCTCTTGTTCTATTCTTCTACAGCCACTTCTTCATACAACCTTCCCGGCACAGGGGAGCTGAGGACCAGGGGGCCTCTCCTGGTTCTCAACCTCAGGGCTGAGAAACTGGTGGGGGGTGCTTGTTGGGGGGCCTCACAAAGAGTCGAACATCAGTGGGAAAACACTGACATGGAAATAAAGATGAGTTTAAGAGCTTAGGTAATATTAACCTGCTTTTGTTTCTGTTTCGGGGCCACACCCGGCAATGCTCATGGCAAGAGCCCTACGCACTGTACTTGCTCTCCAGCCCCCATTTTTTTTCTTTTGGTCACACCTGACGATGCTCAGGGGTTATTCCAGGCTCTTCGCTCAGGAACTACTCCTGGCAGAGTTCGGGGGACCATATGGGGATGCCGGAGATGGAACGCAGATCCCCCACGTACAAGGCAAATGCCCTAACCTCTGTGCTATCGCTCCGGCTCCTGTTTCTTTCTTTTTTTTTTTTTTTTTTTTTGGGGGGTCACACCCGGCAATGTTCAGGGGTTACTCTTGGCTCTGCACTCAGGAATTACTCCTGGCGGTGCTCGGGGGACCATATGAGATGCCGGAGATTCGAACCGGCGGCTGGCACAGGCCGGCCGCATGCAAGGCAAATTCCCTACCCGCTGGACTATCGCCCGGTCCCATGGCCCCTGTTTCTTAATGTTAACAAATATGCCATAATTATATAAAATTCTTTAAAATGTGATAGAGAATCTGGAGCCATAGTCCAGCAGGAGGGCACATGCCTTGCATGTGGCCAACCTGATTTCCATCCCCAGCATCCCATATGGTCTCCTGAGCCCCATCAGAAGTGATTTCTGAGTCCAGAGCCAGGAGTAACCCCTGAGCATCTCTAAGTGTGGCCAAAAACTAAAGCAAAAATAAAAGTGATTGATCCATGCAGAAAAATTATTATGGAGGAGGCAAGAGGGGGGTCTAGGGTGTTTTGTTTGTGTGTGTGTGTGTGTGTGTTTCCTAATTTACCTATAGAGCTAAATATAAATTAGGAGAATAAGAGGAAGAATAAGGAGAATAAGGTCCAGAGGAATAGAGCTATGCTCAGAGCACCCTTTACAAACCTACAGTCAAATCCCTGGTGTCCCCCAACCCGGCAGCTCTGCTGTCTGTGTGTCAGCACTGTAAGCAGTTTCTGGCTGCCATGTGTGTTTGAGTGTGTGTGTGTGTGTGTGTGTGTGTGTGTGTGTGTGTGTGAACAACTCAAACGTGGTGCAGCTCCCAATAAGCACTGCAGCTAAAGTCATGTCCAAGAGGCCATTCTGGAAGTGCAACACTTGGCCTAGTACTTGTGACCTCTGTGGTGAACACAACTGCCTTGTGTGAGCCTCGGCTAAATAACATAACTCCCGAAAGGAAATGTGCAAGTTTTGCAGCTAAAGGAATATAAACCTTAGTACCACAAGCCGTGCCAAGAGGGATTGGGAGCATGCAAGGCAAGCAGTTAAACTTACTGTTCCCTCTCTGGTTTGGAAATTAAGTTCCATTCTATTTATTTATTTATTTATTTATTCATTCATTCATTCATTCATTTAATTATTTATTTATTTGTCTATCTATTTATTTATTTGTTTGAGTATGCTGCCCACACAACAGAGCCTGGCAAGCTACCCGTGTCGTATTTGATATGCCAAATGCCACAATGTGGCAATGTTCACACACACGCACACACACACACTCATTCCCATGACCTGATGGAATGGTTTGAGGCTCTTTATGTTCCTGGAGCAAGCAGGTGCCCTTGGGCTCTACTTGCATGAGACAGGACATATGGAGATGTTACTGGTGCCCGCTCGAGCAAATCACTGATGAACGGGAAGACAGTGATACAGTGACAGTGGGTCATACCCAGCTATGCTCAGGGGTTACTCCTGACTCTTTGCTTAGGAGTTACTCCTGGGGATCTTGGGGGACTATATGTGATGCCGGGGATCAAACCTGGGTCAGCCGCATGCAAGGCAAACACCCTACCTGCTGTACTATTACTCCGGTCCCCTGAGTGGGCACTTTTAATTATAAATTTCTTCCTATTATTTCACTGTTTCCATGGTCTTTGCAGTAATGAATTCTCCAAATACAAAGCACTCAATTTGAAATAAGTATTTTTTCTAACTAGAGTTAGAAAAAAAATCCTTCTAGATCCACAATATTTATACCAAATGCATTATAGTAAAACTTTAAAACACTGATACAAAAAGATATCTCAATAGCATAAGTATACAGATACATAACTTCTTGAAATTACCAAAAGAAAATCACTTCCACCCTTGACATTCGTAACCAGCAAATCTATCATTTAAATAGAATGATGGACTAAAAGAACTCCCAGAAAGTTTGTCACACAAGCACTCTCTTTGAAAGAAGTCTTGGGGGATGTATTCCAGAAGAGAAAACAGCCTAGGAGAAAGAAACAAGGTGTCAAAAAGGAATGATTCGGGGCTGGAGGCGATAGCCCAGCGGGTAGGGTGTTTGCCTTGCATGTGACCAGCCCATACCAGCCCGGGTTCGATCCCCAGCATCCCATATGGTCCCCTGAGCACCACCAGGAGTAATTGCTGAGTGCACAGCCAGGAGAAACCCCTGAGCATCGCTGGGTGTGGCCCAAAAAAGGAAAAAAAAAGGAATGATTCATGAAGAATATAGTAAAATTTACTTTAGCTTAGGTAAGCTTTGACCTAGACAAACAACAAAAACCATAAACCAGCACTAAAAAGTTTAGCTGAAGTATTTACAATAGCCTGAATCTGGAAACAACCCAAGTACCAAGAACACAATAAAGAAACTACTCATCTGTAAGAAAAAATAAAACCATGCAATTTGTTGCTACCTGGATGGATCTGGAGAGGATCATGATGAGTGAAATTAAAAGGAGAGAAATGTGATATACAACGAAACATGGTAGTGAATAAGAAATTCTCAAAGGCAACAGTCTTAAACTGGACTTACCAAACCTTTGTTATGTGTATTTAGGAAGAGAACACTTTGGTGGAAGGTGTAGTGTTGGAACATTTTATGCATAAGGCACTATCACTAACAGTATTATAAAGCACAGTGCTAAAATGTATTTACACCCCACCCCCAACTTTTTAAAAATGGATTTCCTTAGTTAGGAAAGATGCCCGTGCAGTCGAGGTAGGAATGGTGTGTATTGTTGGCCGTGGGGGCAGGGGATCGATGGAGCAGAGCTGCAGAGAATGAAACAGTGCTATGCAAGAGTTCCTCTCTTCTCTGTGGGAAATATAGTTTCTGAAACTTTCTTTAGACATTGGGAGAGAAATGAAAAAGATAAGCTAAGGGCCCGAAACACAGTACAGGGATAAGGTACTCGACTTGCACACAGTCAACCCAGGTTTAATCCCAGGCACTGCATATGGTTCCCAGAGCACCACTAGGAACAATCCTGAGTACCGCTAGGTGTTGGCCCCCAAAATAAGACAGAAACAAAAAAAGATAATCTAAAGGGCTAGGGTAGATAGTATAAAGGGTATTACTTGTGTGTTCCTTGCATTTTCAGGAACTGAATTCCATCCCAACGAATATACCCAATATTTCTGGGTATATCCAAGGAGATACTTGAGCACTATTGGGTGGGACCTTGGTGCCCTAGCACTGCTGGTCCCAAGCAGTACTGCACTGCAGGTCTGAGCAATGACCCACTGGCTCTGGCTGGCTGGCCATGTATTGCCAGGAGTGGTCTTTAGGCCTCCCCAAGCATTTCTTGGGCACACCCCTCCCCAAGAAAATTTAATATCTTAGAACTAAATGTCATCAAAATAGGACTGGGGAACTGCAGAGGTGACCCAAAGGATTTGAGTGCAGGTGTGCCACCAGCTGGAGTAGCCTCTGAGTACTTCCAGAAATGGCCAAAAATAAAACAAAAAACATAGAAAGCCAGAAGAAAATTTCAATCTGCCCAATAGAACACAGGAGAAAAGAAACATTTCTCTGTCAGAAACCAATAAATGGAAAAATTCTTTGAATAACTAGTACACTGTTAGGAAGACCATTAAGAAACATCAGTAATAAATTGTTTACTATTATGTTCAAATTGACCTTATAGTAGCAGAGCTACAATACAATTGGTAGGGTGTTTGTCTTATATGCAGCCAACCCAGGTTCAATCCCTGCTAGAAGTGATTCCTGAGTGCAGACCCAGGAGTAACCCCTGAGCATTACTATGCGTACATTCAATACCCCCTCAAAAAAAAAATTGAGCTCACAAAGTTAAATGAGAAAAATTATATAATCACTGTAATCAACTAAAAGTCTTTTGATAAATTTTATATTAATATCCTAGTACAAAAGAAGACAATATAGAATAACATAGGGATGTTGGTAATATAGAGGTTGATGAATATATAAGAATTTTATATCTGGTAGCAGAAACAGTATAATAGGAATAGGATGAAGTATTTACAAGATAGGACTAGAAAAACAGACAGAATACAGATGAAGAAAACTACGGATTTCTTCTTACTTTGTACTACATTAATTACGATGAGTTTGAATCCCCTAAATGCCACATGGTTCCCGCTAGCAGCACCAGGTGTGGCAACAATGTGTAAAATATAAAAATGTATTTCTGCTTAATGAAAGGTATCACATTCCCATGTTGAGAGTTACACGTTGGAAAAAAGATATTTGGAAGAGAACGACAAGATATTAATGTATATAATATATAAATAACTACTCAAAGTATCAAGAAAATGTCAAAAGAATGGGCAAAATATATATACAAGTTTCATAAATGGAGAAAATGAAAGCTAGTAAATACATAAACTATCCTCATTTTCACTAATGGGCAAAATGTGCTAAATAAAATAAGGTATTTTTTCCTATTAGAGTGAAAATTATTAGAAAGTAGCATTAAACATTGTCAGTTGTTGCAGGACACCTAAGAGCCTCTGCATCTGCCCTGGATTGCCTCCTGCAGATCACTTTGTAGATAGTGGGGTAGTTTAAATGTGGCAGTTTATCTGACCATGCATTCTGTACTGACTGCTATAAATATTCTCTTATGCTACCACAGTCATCGTGGTACTAGCTAGATCTTACCAGCATATTTGCCTGGCCACGTTGGATCTCTAAGTAATTAGACCAGAGAGAAATGCTGTTTGCCTCCAAGCCAATGCAATGGCTCCCTGATAACTCAAAGGCAACTAAAATACAAAACTACTGTGAAGTAAAAACGAGACTCTTGTGAAGGCTTGGAGAAATATTTAACTGGCATTAGTATAGTCTTTGGTACAGAGGCATGCCATCTCAGAAACCCCCTTCTCTACCCTACAAAGGCATTTCTTAGGCAGATTTTGGCTCAAGACATTAGCATCTAAAAGGGCCTAGGTGAGGTGCTGGGAGAAATTACCTGAGGGCATTTGACCCTGCCTGCTTCCCATAAAAGTGGGAGATCTGAGTTGCAGGGGGATAAAACTAGCCTGTTTCCTCTCTTGCTCTCTCCTTTTTGGGCTCTCTTTTGGGGCTCGCACTCTTCTTGGGTTGCTCTTCCCCTTTCTGCTGGAGTCTTATCTTTGTCTCTTCTCTACAGGGCCTTAACACATGGTGGCCGCCATCTTGGCCTACACGTGGCTGGGGTTCTAGCCGGGAATCCTAAGCACAGGGTTTTTCCCTATTGCTTATTTGTATGCCTGGACCTCTGATAAGTAAAGCAGTTTAACACCATCCCTACTTTTATGTTCATAGCAGCATTATTCACAATAGCCAGAATCTGGAAGCAACCAGAGTACCCGAAAATCGATGACTGGATAAAAAAGCTTTGGTACATCTACACAATGGAATACTATGCAGCGGTTAGGAAAAATGAAGTTATAAAATTTGCCTACAAATGGATGGACATGGAGAAGATTATGTTGAGCGAAATTAGCCAGAAGGAGAGAGAGACAGATACAGAATGACTGCATTTATCTGCATAACATAAATATATAGGTACATATTATGATACCAATATCCAAGGTCAAGTGAAACATATATCAGGAGGTCCTGTCAAAGGTGGAAATTATCACAAACGTGTGGGATTCAGAGGCTAGGTAAGACAGAAATGGAACAGTGTGCTAACAATTGTTGAGGGTACTAATGCCAACCTAGAACTGAGCATTAGAGGCAAAAAGATACACATGACAACCCTTTAATGTATGTTCTGTAATCCATAGTCTGAAGGGGAAGGAAAAGAGAAAGAGAGAGAAATGGAAAGAAATCAAGAACCTGCCATGGAGCAGGGCTGGGGGAGGGGAGGGAACCGGGGGACGTTGGTGGTGGGAGATGGGCACTGGTGGCGGGATGGGTGCTGCAACACTGTTTGACCAAAACCCAAATATGAACTTTTTAATTGTATATCTTTGTAATTTTAAAAATAAAAAAATTTTTTGAAAAAAAAAAGTAAAGCAGTTTAAAACCTTGCTGGATTCCTGAGTTTTCATCCATTCCCCACTGGCTTCGGAGGAAAAAGGGAACTTGCTTTCTGGTACTGTTGGGGACCCCAGCAGCTCCCGATAGTTAGTGATGCTGAGAAAGAGAAATTCTCATCCACAGTGTTTCCAGAAAGCAATCTGGAGGTATTTATTGAGACTTAACATTTATACACTCTTCCAAGTCTATTTCTGTTACAGACAATTTCTTGGAAAGGTTCCCAAAGAACTATACATGTCAGAACAAAAACACAAGCTTTGGAGGTATACAGAAACCTTAAAAGGTGATGGAAAGATGGTACATGGATTAAGACATTTATTTTGCATGTAGCTGACCCCCATTCAATCCCTGCACTGCAGATGACTCTTTGAGTTATTTCCAGTTCTAAGCCAGGAGGAAGCCCTGAGCATAGCCAAGTGTGGCCCCAAAGCAAAACAAACATGGGCTGGAGCAATAGTACAGCAGGTGGGGCATTTGCCTTGCAGACAGCTGCCTGGGTTCAATCCATGGCATGCATCCCATATAGTCCCCCAAGCACTGTCAAGAGTAATTCCTGATTACAGAGGGAGGAAGAACCCCTGAGCATCACTGGGTGTGACCCCAAAAAAGGCAAAACAACCAAAGCTATGTATCACTTGTATCACTTGTCTTCCGTTGGTCATCGATTTACTTATCACGGGCACCAGTAACATCTCCATACAGCCTGTCACATGCTAGTGTAGCCCAAGGGCATCTGCTCTCTCTAAATTTGTTCTTTAATCCATTAATGTGGTCAGTTGTCTCTTATGGATGACCATGACCAACTGGCAATAAAATTATACAAAAGGCATCCAAATAAAAATCATTTGTATCACTTGTCTTCCCATTGTTCATCAATTTTCTTGAGTGGGTGCCAGTAACAATCTCCATTTGTCCGTGTCACAAGCTAGTAGAGCCCAAGGGCTTCTGCTCACTCCAGGAACATGAAAAGCCTCAAACCATTTGTTCATGTCATGGGAATGAGGTCTATTATTGTGACTGCTTTTGGCATATCGAATATGATATGGTAGCTTGCCAGGCTCTGCCAGATAGAAAAAAGAAAGACTATTTCAAGCAATCCACACATTTAAAAAGAGGAGTTAATAAACAAATTTAAGTAAATTACAGGACACAAGCTCGATAAACAAAAAGTCACTGTACTCCTAGAGAACAGAAATCAACTGTCTGATAATGACACACAGTGATAGAGCAGAGCCTGTGCAAGGCCCTGAGTTCAATGCCTAGTGCAAGAGCATGAAAAGCACTGCTGAATGTAACCATCTTAGCCCTAAGTGCCACCAGGCAGGTCCCGATCACCCTCAGCACCACTGATCTGCAAGCACCAAACCAGAAGTGATCAATGGGCCATCACCCACCCTCACTGCATGTGTGCCCTATGGAATGAAAAAGAAAATTCATTTACAAAAGCATCTTAAGGATTCAAATATTTAAAATCGAATTTAACCAAGGGACAAGACCTATATTTAAACTATAGGATATCACTGAGAAAAAATTAAAGAAGGCTTGCATAAGAAAAAAAGCATCGCCAATGGCATACATTGACATAAGAAAAAAAGCATCTCCAATAACATACTTTAATCATTTCTCATAAAACTAGAAAAAAACATGTTTCAGATTCAGGGATTGAGACACTAAATATTGGTAAGATAACAAGTATTTTACAGATTAAATAGGCTCTTAAAAAGAAAATTTCAGCTGGTTTCTGACATAATTTTGAAAGAAAAAAAGTTAAAAGACACATATTTTGTTTCACCCCTACTGCAAAGCTACAATAATAGTCTCCAGCACTGGCATAAGTACAGGCAGACACTAATAGAACTGATTGTTCAGAAATAGACCTGGACTAAACCTGAAGATGGAGAAAATGGTGAAAGCTCCAAGTCTCCTTAATGGAAACCATGAGGGGAAATAAGAATTACTGATCAATAATAAGAGATCAATAAATAAAAGACTATTGTATGGAACCTTGTTGAGAAGGTAAGCCGTAGAGAAGAGATAGCTCATCTGACAGATGCTCCCACCCTGGGACATGAGTGAACAACTGCCAAAAACACGTTTCCTGGAAGCAGCAGGGCAGAACAGAGGCTACTAAAACCAGTGTTGCCTGGGGACAGGGATGAGCAACTGACCAGGACACAATGCAGGTCCCGGGCTAGCCAGCAGGTAGCACTGAGTGTTATTCAAATGGAAAATTGCCCACCCACATGTTGACAAAGGACCCCCTTCCCTCCATTCCAAGTTGATGTCTGAGAAGCACTAAGTTGGCAGATGTTGCCCAGGTGAAATGAAGCAGCCAGGAACACTGTCAGCTCTCGGTTGAATGGTTGAACATTTGGTGCGAGATCAGGCCTGGTCATCAGATCACAGCTGCTTCCCATGTCCGCTGTGTCTGATAGGCAGTCAGTGTGGGGAAAGAGGAAGCTGGATGGACACCCCGCCAGCTTGGAGAAGGCAGGACTACAATTAGCCAACCAGGTGGAAACACACCACAGTCACAATCAGACATCACAGCTGCAAACACTGGGTGGCAGCACTGCTCTGTCCGTCTTCAGGGTTTTGGCTGACCCACTAGATTTGGGAGGGTAAATCCAAAGCAACGTAAGCCAATGCCAGTTTTGCGTGGAAACCATAGATGGGAGCCATGCACTGCCAACCAGGTCTGCACAAAACCAGAACCTCACCTTTGGCAATAATATCACAACAGCAGCAGCAAAGAAGCAGAGCATTTTACCTGCAATATGGATGAAGCATTTTACCTGCAAAATGGATGAAGACAAGAACTTAGGATGGACCCCATGTACAAAAGAGTTCTTGAAACGCCCTGATTCAAAGTGGCAATGGTATGGATGTTCACTGATCTGAGAATAAGGGAAAAGAGCTCCAACAAAAAGAAAGTATATTAACTGGAGCATAGTGTAGGTGAACTAAAAAGCACAATAAGGGGCTCAACAACAGAAAGACAGATCCAAGGAATGAATTTGTATACTCAAGGAAAAGATACATGAAACAGTACATAACAGGAAGACACTGCTGGTGTTGGGCACTTCAGTGATGTCAAGGTGAAGTACATCAAAACTATAAGCACTGGCATTATTGTAAACATGTGACCTAAACTATAAGGCTTAATATTTTAAATGAGTTTGCTAAGGGGGTGGAACCTTGAGACACAGGTGGAGGGACACTGACACTAGTGGTGGTTTTGGAGTTGGAACATTGTAAGCCAGAAGCTCTGTTATTAACATATTATAAATCAAGTGCCTAAATTAAATAGAGTGATAAAAAGTTTTCCAAGAAGTACAAGGAGTTCCAAGTTAAACATGAAAGAGAAGAACACAAAGACAGATTGTCATTAAAATGGCAAAAGCCAAATTACAAAACAGAATCCTAAGAGCAGTAAGAGTAAAGCAAAAATTCACATATAAGGGAAACCTCATAATAGTCAAAGATCTATTAAACGAAACCCTTTAGTAGAAGGGGATTGCATGACAGTAATCAACACATTGAATGAAACAGGCATCAAATGAAGAACACTCCATCCAAACAGCTATCACTTGCACTCAAAGGAGTCACACAAAGCCTTTACAAATTAAAATGGTTCATGGCCGCTAAAACAGCTATCCAAGAAATACTGATGATCTTTTGTAAAAGGCGAAGAAATGCCAACTGGAAGTAGTAAGATATTTTGAACAGGAAATGTAAGAAAGGAGCACAATAGTGAGATATGGGGCCAATGAGATGGGTAAAGTGCTTAGTGAGATATAGGGTTGGTGAGATAGTATGAGATAGTATGAGATAGTATGTGAGCTAGTAAATGCAAGGTAAGCACCCGCTTGGTAAGGTAAGGTGCTTGCCTTGCACACACAAACCCAGGTTTGATTTTGGCACCACCTATGATCTTCCAGGCACCACTGGATGTGATTCCTAAGCACAGAGCTGGAAGTAAGCCCTAAGCACAGTCAGGTGTGCCCCCCCACCAAAAAAACATAAGAACAAGTATAACAAACTTGAGATTCACATGCTTTGAAATAAAAAAGGATATAAACTCAGAACTTCATTAGTAAATGGCATGGTATTCTTAAGACAAACTCAGGATTAGGTGCAAACAAGAAGAGGCAAATGGAACTTAATAAGTGTAACAGATAAATATCAAAGTCCACAGGAAGTAAATAAAAGACTAAAGAAACAAAGGTTAACTTTGTTTCAGAAGCAGACTTCATATTAAAAAGATGGCACTATACTCCTTTATATCAATAATATTGCTTAATATTAATGGCCCAGACTCACCAATCAAAAAGACACAGAGTGATTGGAGGGATCAGAAAGATGAATCATATCTTTTGCTCCTAACAAATGATACATTTGAACTGTCATGATAAACACAGGATCAAAGTAAAAGGTCTGATAACAATCACACAAGCAAATATTTGCCTGGCAAAAAGGCTTGGAGGGTCATAGTTATACCAAAGAAAATATAATTAAAACTGAAAAGACAACAAGAGGTTGAGATAGATATTATAAGATCAATTAGTTATATAGGATATAATTAAGCACATTTAACATTCAATAATAAGTGGAAGAACATCAAAATATATAAAAGTTACTAACAATCCTAAGAAAGATATTGACAGCAACACAGTCATAATGTATTTTAACAGAGTAGAGCTTGGTGTAAAATTAAGTGATTTTTGGTAAGTCCCACTCTAATTCATTACACGGATAAAAAACTGAGAGCAAAAAAGCTAAGAAATATACACAACATCACACAACCTGCAATTAGCATTGTCATGCTTAGTCATCTCACACTGCTGCCTTCTCAATAAACTGGGGAAAGAAAGGCAATCTAGGTTAATAGAAATGCTTAATGTTTAGATGATAGGTATCTAGGTGCTTATAGAGTGAAATAGTTTATGTATATATAGAAATGTAATTATTTGGAATAAAGTAATATAGAGAATTTAATGTTGCTGTAATTAAAAAGGTAACCGGGAGATAAAGACTTCTTTTATTTCATAAGAACTTTTAAGTACTATTTATGGCATTTGCTGCTTTTGGACTATGATTTCAGTTCTCCGACTTTAAATATTTCCCTATATTATTGGAATCCAAATTAACCTTCATAACCATCCCAGATTTGGATGATAGCAATGCTTTAGCTTATAACTGTCTTTCTTGTGGTTATGCCCCACTGTCATGTTATCAGTGTTTTGGCTTATAACTCTCTGTCTTGAGGCTATACTCCCAAAGAAAGAGATGTTCTTATTATGATACTTTTATTATAAGAGAGTCAGTAAATGATGTACACAGAGTTTACACTTTGACAGAATATGATCACATCAGTGGAAATGCATGCAGGGTCTGCTATTGCAGCTGTAAATCAAAAAAGACATTTGTACTGCCTAGTTCTCCTTGCAAGAGCACCTTTAAATTTATGGTAAACTTATAAGGTGCTTTCTTGCGATTAGAAAATTGGATTCTGGTGAATCCCAGTGCTTACTCAATTTATACTCAGAAAATATTATAGAGTTATACATTAAATATTTCCTCTCCTTTCCTGTTAGCTTTCCCTACTAAAATATGCCAACATTTTCTTAAAGAAAGCACTCAAAGGAGAGAGTTTTTTTTCTCCCTCTGGGTTATTCAGTCCCCTGTGTCTGATTTCCTACAGAGTGCAAATTATCGATGGAAGCTCGTTAGAATAGTTTGTAGATTGAGCCTCTTTGTAGCAGAAAAGTAAATGAAATTCCCACTTCATTTCACATAAGATAGCAAGTTGTCACCAAGAAGGCAACAATGAATGCCAACTTCAGATGTGAACCAGTGTCCCCCTGGGAGAACGTTGGCTTTAGAGGAGAGATAAAGTGCTAAGATAGGTGAAGAAACCAAGCTGGCCAGAAAACTCTTTGTCCTCATGCAGAATAATATCTGAAATTCCATGGTTTTATGTTTCAATTGTTAGCTTAAACTTAGACTTTCTTAGATTATGGAATTGAACTTAAAGAAAGGAGATGTTCAAAATCTTATCACTGTATTTTATCACAAGTAAGTTTCAGATCCTACCTCATATGTTTAGGAAAACCCTCCAATCTGGTTTGCAGTACTTTCTGACTGTGTTATGTTGGTTCATGTAACCACTGAACCAAAGGAGAATCCAAGGGTCTTGGTTGCCCCTATGAGTAGTTTTCCTTTCATAAACAGGAAATCACAGAGGGTCTCAAGTAAAGAGAAAGGGGAATGGGAGACCTCAGTGATACTGTGCTGTTGTTTGTAATGACCAGTTAGGTCTTAAGTCAAGATATTTGATAAGCCATAAAGGAGTAAACTTTGGACTAAATTCTAGTCTTGGTGATGAAAGAAGAAGAATGAGATAAAATAGAAATAAAAGAACAATTTATCTCCATCTTTTCAACAATTCAGTAAGAAATGTCGCACAGGCAGATGTCACCACTGCCAAGTTTCCTGTGTCCTGCAGCCATGTTCAACCCCACATTGTCCCTTGACATTCATTGTGGTTGATGGTGAGCCCCTTGGCCCTCTCTCCTCAGATCTATTTGCAGACAGAGTTCCAAAGTTGGTAGGAACTTTTTTGTGCCCTGAGCACTGACTAGAAAGGATCTGGTCACAAAGGTTCCCACTTCCACAGAATTTTGCCTGTTTTTAATGTGCTAGGGTGGGGCTTCACTTGTCACAGTGTTACCTACTGAGAAGTCTGATGATGAGAATCTCATCCTGAAGCACACAGGGCCTGGCATCTTGCCCATGGCAAATGCGGGACCCAACACCAACAATTTCAAGTTTTTCATCCGCATTGCAAAGACTGAGTGGTTAGTTCTTTGGGACCTCAGCTGGGCTGGGCAGCACCAGCCAGTGACTGGCAACAGCACAGCACTTCCCTCTTCGTGAGTGGAGTTAATTCCCTATCTGAGGGACAAAGATGGCATTTTTGAGTTCGCTCAGAGCCCCCATGTGTCATTGGACAGCAAGCATGTGGTGTTCAACAAGGTGAAGGAGGGCACCAATATCATGGAGACCGTGGAGTGCTTTACATTCAAGAATGGCAAGATCAGCAAGAAAGTAATGATTTCTGACCATGGTCAAATCTGAAGGCTCTGATTCTCTTAATTGCGAGACTATTCCATCCTTCTTCAGCTCAAGAGAACACCCCGTGCATCCACATGCTCAGAATGCCCCTCTGGTCCCACGCTCGCCCCAGAGTTCCCACGATTCCAGTCTCCTACAACCATGCTCCACATCTAGCTAGATTGCAAGGTTGTTTCTGATTATGAGATTTTTTTAAAAAACAATACATTTTTTTAAAAAAAAGAAAAATCATAAAGACGCACAAAATAAGCAATAGCAATTTAAAATAATCTGTCAGTACAAATTAATAAAACATGGCCAGTATGCAGGTTGAATCTGATCAGGACTGATCAGGACTCTTTCAGGAAAGAGATGGAGTCTACCAGAAGGCAGTATTAGACACAAGACAAGGAATAAACCCATTCCTGCATGTTTTCTTGCTTTTATTTTTGAACAACTGCCCAAACGTAGAATTGTGTAACATTGTTTCTAGGTTTATGTGTGCTTCTAGGATTTCATTACACTAATATTAGAACATTATTCACTGAAGTGAGCATCACCTGTTGCTACTACACATACAAATAGGACTACAGATGAATATGGAAAAGTTACCCACCTCTGGCCACCTATACATATACATCTCTTCCCTTGCCCTTGTGATATTATCACTATCTGTTCATAACTGTTTTTACCAAGTCTTAAAGATCTCAAAAGTTATTTCAGGGACCATAGCGATAGTCCAGTGGGTAGGGCATTTGCCTTGCATGCAGCCGACCTGGGTTCAATCCCGGCATCCCATATGGTCCCCCTGAGCACTGCCAGGAGTAATTTCTGAGTGCAGAGCCAGGAGTAACCCCTGAGCATTGCCAGGTGTGACCCCCAAAAAAGTTATTTCATATATTCTTCATCCCAGTAACTGCTAGACCTAACATAAGGGTAGAATATACTTGGCACTAAATAATAATCACTTGGTCACTTGACATCCCGTTATTCATTTATTTGCTTGAGTGGGTGCCAGTAACATTTCCATTTGACCATATCACGTGCCAGTGTAGCCCAATGGCATCTGCTTACTGCAGGAATACGAAGAGCCTCAAACCGTTCGTTCAGGGTCTTGACAAAGAAGTCTGACCATCTTGTAGGTGAATAATAATAATTTATTCAAATAATATTAATTGGGCATCACTCCATGGGACTCTTGCTCTCACAGTGCTTACATGTAATGCCTGTCAGTGAGTGTGCAATGATACCTAAGTACAAAGGCTGGGTACTTAGGTATCATTGATGTTGTCAGGCTATTACAAGGTCTATAAGCCCTTCTTAAAATGGATAAAAACAAGACCTTTGATTGTAAACAATTGGTCTCATTTTACAAATAAATATGTTCTTAAATATCCAAATTTTCCTTTGATGGCATAAAGCTTTGTTATTGGCTGGGAGAGAAGGTGGCTTTCAGGGATAATTGAGGCCCATAATTGTTACTAGTTTTTGGCATATCAAATAAAACACGGGTAGCTTGCCAGGCTCTGCCATGTAGGTGGTATAGTCTCAGTAGAAGGCTCTTATCTCAAGCATTAACTGATAAAACTTAAAGGGGAAAGATCAAGTTTTCTCTTGGGTGGAGCTCTGAGGAACTATGGAGTCTGGATGTTGAGAATGACTGACCTCATGATGTGTGGGTTGCTTTGGCTCCTTGCTACACTTACTGGGATAACAGGTGTCAAGTAGAACCAGCCTAGAACTTTATACAGTGTATAAATGTGAAATCCGGACTTCCCTCTCTTCAGAACTCCACCCCGCCGATCAGCCCATCACAGCCCAGATCATCGACACCCACCCTGCAGCAGTTTCTTCCTCAATCCGGCCCAGGTATGCTGGTCCAGAGACTCTTAGACATGGGGCAGAGCGGTTCCTTGCTCTCCCTGTGCCCAGCCGTTCATGAGGAAGTCGGGAGGCATGGTGGGTTCTAGCCTTGGCCCACCACCCCGGCAGAACCTCACAACAAGCCAGACGACCCCCCACGCACTCCATGGACGCCGCCATTTTCCACATCCGGACTTCCCTCTCTTCAGAACTCCACCCCGCCGATCAGCCCATCACAGCCCGGCTCGCATGGCCCTTTGCGTCCACCCAGTTCATCAATAAATGCTTTATTTCGAGGTGTTTAAAGAATATGCCTCCCGCTACGGCAAGCCTAGCAAGCTGCTCGTGTTGTATTTGACATGCCAAAAGCCAGTAACAATTATTTTAGGTCATTCCCATGATCTAATATAATGGTTTGAGGCTCTTTATGTTCCTGTAGCAAGCCGATGCCCTTTGCTCTACTGGCAAGAGACAGGACATATGGAGATATTACTGGTGCCTGCTCTAGCAAATAGATGATTAACGGGAAGATCGTGATCGTGATAAATGTGAAGCGATCCTGGGAAAGACCTAATCCTGAAATCAACACTATCTAAACTTACTGCGCATCATATGTTGCGCAGCCACTCCTGCGGCCGCATGCTGATGGAGCTGTGGGTCTGGTATATATAATTTACATACCATAAAATTTCATGGCAGAGGAACTGTGGACGTTGGTGGTGGGAGATGGGCACTGGTGGAGGGATGGGTGCTGGAACACTGTATGACTAAAACCCAAATATGAACTTTGTAATTGTATATCTTTGTAATTGTATATCTCACCGTGCTATAATAAAATACTTTAAAAAATTTCATGGCAAAGCCTGGCAAGCTACCCGTGTCATATTTGATATGCCAAAACCCAGTAACAATTATAGACCTGATTCCCATGACCTGAACCAATGGTTTGAGGCTCTTCGTGTTCCTGAAGCGAGCAGATGCCCTTTGGGCTACACTAGCATGCCACAGGATGTATGAAGATGTTACTGGTGCCGCTCGGAGCAAATCAATTAACAACGGGAAGACAAGTGATACAAGTGATACCATAAAATTTATTAGTTCAAAATATGCAATTTACTGGATTTAATATGCTATGAACCATCTGAACTCAGTTCCAGATTATTTTCATTATCTAAGGAAATTTCTTATCACTAAACAGTTGCTCTAATTCCTTCTTCCCTGCAGCCCTTGTCAACCACTTAATCTACTTTTCAATTCTTTGGATTTACCTTGTCCAAGCAATTTACATGAGATAATATAATATTTGACCATCATATCTGAATTTTCAACTTAAAACAATGGCTTCAAGGCTGATTCATGTGGTAGAACGCATCATTACTATATTTTTCATAGCTGAATAATAGACCATATGAGCATATGCCACATTTTGTTTATCTATTCATCAGTTGACAGACATGAACTGATTCCACTCTGGAGCTATTATGAACAATGTGGCTATGCATATTCATCCATAATATTTTGTGTGGACATGTTATCTAAATGTGGGAGTATAATTCCCAGACATATGATGCCTACTTTTTGAAGAACTTCCAAAGTGTTTTCCAAAGTTGAACATTATTACATTGCCATCAGCAATTAATAGGGTTCCTGTTTCTTTAAACTTTCAACACTTGTTAATTGTCCAATATTTTTATTAAGCCATCCTAATTTGAAGGAATATCTCATTGAGAGTTTGATATGTATTTGAAAACAATAATATTAATGATGCTGAGAATTTTTTTTAATTCATGTATTGACCACTCATATGTCTTCTTTGGAAATCTACATTCAAATCCCTTGCAAATTTAAACAATATGTTGTTTTCCATTTTATTGTTGACTTCTAAATGTTCCTTTATACATTCATTAAGGTATGCCAGATCCTTATCATATACATATTTACAAATACTCTCTCACATTCTGCGTTGTGTTTTACTTTCTTGAGGCTATCCTCTAAGGGCAAAATGTTTTTAATTCTGATGGCAATTAGCTTTTTATTTCATTATTTTAAGTCATTATTTTGAAGTCACATTAAAGAAAATTATGAAATGATGACGTCACATTATTTCATTATTTTGAAGTCACATCAAAGAAATAATCCCTTGTACAAGGTCACGGAGATTAGACCTATTTCCCCTTAAGAATTTCATCAATTTTGCTCCTATATTTAAGTCTTTGATTAATTCTGAATTGTGATTTTTTAAAAAACAAGGATATTCAGTTGTCTTAGCATGTTCTGTGGAAAAGCCTATTCTTCTTCATTGAATTCTCTTGGCATCTTTATCAAAATCATTTGACTATAAATGCTTGGGGTTTATTTCTGGCATCTAAGTTCTATTTCATTGATCTTTCTATCTAAACTTATGCTAATTTATGCTATTGAGATTTTCAGTAAGTTTTGAAATTGTGAAGTGCATGTCCTTTAACTTTATTCTTCTTTTTTAAGATTATTTTGGCTATTCTTGGTCCCCTGTATTTCATATGAATTTTAATATCATTTGTCAACTTCTATATAAAAGACAAGGCTTTACTAGAAATTGTGATATTTTTAAAAACTTAAAAAGAGTGGCTTTTAAGGTGATGACCAATAAACTCTTCTAAACAAGAGATTTTTTCAGGGGCAAACACATTGAACTATTTCAATTGTTTTAAAGGATGAACTATGGTATATTTATATTTACATAACTTCATTTTTGAAGAAAAAACACATTAAATATATGCAGAAATGAATTTCAAGGGAGTATTCATGAATAAAGATGTAAGCTGCAAGTAATCTACAACACTTACTAAGAACTAGTGCTCTTTAATCAGCAACTTTTTTCCAAAAAAGATAATTTTGCAAGTTTTTTTAACTGCTGAAGAAATCTGATTGCTAATTATTAAAGAGAGTACTACATTTTCCCAAAAAACTTCTCAAGAACTGAAAGATGAATTTTCAGTGAATGAAAAAATTTAAAAGGAACAACATCTCTTCAATCTATTGGTGCAGGCTCTTAAAATGCTACATTATAGAAGTATGATTGCTCAGGATTTTAATGATACTGTCAAAAAAGAATTCATAAAGTTTCCCTTAATGGGTTTACATGCCAAAGCCTTGTAAATGGATTTTTTTTTTAAGTATTTTATTATACCACCGTGAGATATACAAATAAAAAGATATACAATTAAAAAGTTCATGTTTGGGTTTTTGGTCATACAGTGTTTCAGCACCCGTCCCTCCACCAGTGCCCATCTCCCACCACCAACATCCCCGGTTCCCTCCCCTTCCCCCAGCCCTGCTCCATGGCAGGTTCTTTATTTCTTTCCCTTTCTCTCTCTTTCTCTTTTCCTTCCCTTCCAGACTATGGATTACAGAACATACATTAAAAGGTTGTCATGTGTATCCTTTTTGCCTCTATTTAATGCTCAGTTCTAGGTTGGCATTAGTACCCTCGACTATTATTAGCCCCCTGTTCCATTTTCTGTCTTACCTAAACTCTGACTCCCACACGTTTGTGATAATCTCCACCTTTGACAAGACCTCCTGATATATGTTTCACTTGACCTTGGATATTGGTATCATAATATGTACATATATATTTATGCCATGCAAATAAATGCAGTCATTCTGTATCTGTCTCTCTCCTTCTGGATAATTTCGCTCAACATAATCTTCTCCATGTCCATCCATTTATAGGCAAATTTTATAACTTCATTTTTCCTAACAGCTGCATAGTATTCCATTGTGTAGATGTACCAAAGCTTCTTTATCCAGTCATTGATTTTCGGGCACTCTGGTTGCTTCCAGATTCTGGCTATTGTGAATAATGCTGCTATGAACATAAAAGTAGGGATGGTGTTTCCGCTGCGTATTTTTGGTTTCCCAGAGTAGATTCCCAGGAGTGGTATGGCTGGGTCAAATGGGAGTTCAATTTCTAGTCTTTGGAGGAAAGTCCATATTGTTTTCCAGAAAGGCTGTACCAGCCGGCATTCCCACCAACAATGGATGAGTGTCCCCTTTTCCCCACATCCACGCCAGCACTTGTTGTTCTTGCTCTTTTGAATATGTGCCAGTCTCTGTGGTGTAAAGTGGTATCTCATTGTTGTTTTGATTTGCATCTCTCTGATGATTAGTGATGATGAGCATTTTTTCATATGTTTTTTGGCCATTCGAATTTCTTCCTTGCTGAAGTTTCTGTTCATTTCTTGTCCCCATTTTTTGATGGGGTTGTTTGTTTTCTTCTTGTAAAGTTCTACCAGTGCCTGATATATCCTGGATATTAACCCCTTATCAGATGGGTATTGGGTGAATATTCTTTCCCATTCTGTGGACTGCTTTTGTATCTTAGTCACTGTTTCTTTTGAGGTGCAGAAGCTTTTCAGTTTCATGTAGTCCCATATGTTTATCTTTTCTTCTAGTTTCACCTTTGAAGATGCCTTTAGCTTCAATGTCGTGGAGGGTTTTTCCTATATTTTCTTCAATGTACTTTATGGATTCAAGTCTGATATTGAGATCTTTAGTCCATTTTGATCTGATTTTTTGTGCATGGTGTTAGACACAGGTCCAAATTCATTTTTTTACATGTTGCTGCCCAGTTTTCCCAACACCACTTGTTGAAGAGGCTTTCCCTTACTCCATTTTAGACTCATTGCACCTTTATCAAAGATTAAATGATCATGTGTTTGAGGTTGGGTGTCAGGATACTCTATTCTATTCCATAGGTCCACAGGTCTGTTTTTATTCCAATACCATGCTGTTTTAATTACTACTGCCTTGTAGTACAGTTTGAAGTTGGGAAAGGTGATGCCTCCCATCTTCTTTTCCCGAGGATTGCTTTTAGCTATCCTTGGGGGTTTATTGTTCCATACAAATTTCAGGAGCGTTTGGTCAATTTCTTTGAAGAATGTCATCGGTATCCTTATAGGGACTGCATTGAATCTGTACAGAGCTCTATGGAGTATTACCATTTTGACAATGTTGATTCTCCCCATCCATGAACAGGGAATGTGTTTCCATTTTCTTGTGTCCTCTTTTATCTCTTGGAGCAGTGTCTTGTAGTTTTCTTTGTACAGGTCCTTTACATACTTGGGTAAGTTGATTCCTAGGTATTTGATTTTCTGTGGCACAATTGTGAATGGAATTGTTTCCTTAATATCCCTTTCTTCTGTTTCGCTATTTGTATATAGGAAAGCCACTGACTTTTGGGTGTTGATTTTGTATCCTGCCACTCTACTATATGCGTCTATTGTTTCTAGGAGTTTTTTTGGTAGAGAGTTTAGGGTTCTCTAGGTATAATATCATGTCATCTGCAAATAATGATAGCTTGACTTCTTCCTTGCCTATCTGGATGCCCTTGATGTCCTTTTCTTCTCTGATTGCTATGGCAAGTACTTCCAGTACTATATTGAATAAAAGAGGTGAGAGGGGCAACCTTGTCTTGTCCCTGATCTCAGGGGGGAAGGCTTTCAACTTTTCCCCCATTTAGAATGATGCTTGCTGTGGGCTTTTGGTAGATGGCTGTAACTATCTTGAGGAAAGTCCCTTCAATTCCCATTTTCTGGAGCGTTTTAATCATGAGCGGGTGCTGGATCTTGTCAAATGCTTTTTCTGCGTCTATTGAAAGGATCATATGGTTTTTATTTTTTCTTTTATCGATATGATGTATTATGTTGATTGACTTGCGAATGTTGAACCATCCTTGCATTCCCGGGATGAATCCAACTTGGTCATGATGTATAATCTTCTTGATGAGTCTTTGGATTCTGTTTGCTAGTATTTTGTTGAAGATCTTAGCATCCGTGTTCATCAGGGATATTGGTCTGTAGTTTTCTTTCTTTGTGTTGTCTCTCCCTGCTTTGGGTATCAGGGTGATATGTGCCTCGTAGAAGCTGTTTGGGAGTGTTTCTGTTTCTTCTATTTCCTGGAAGAGCTTGAAAAGGACTGGCAGTAGGTCCTCCTTAAAGGTTTGGTAGAGTTCACTAGGGAATCCGTCTGGACCTGGGCTTTTGTGTTTGGGCAGACTTTTTAATTACTGTTTCTATTTCCTCAATGGTGATGGGTTTATTCAGGTATTGGAGGTCTTCTTGTTTCAGCCGTGGGAGGTTATAGGACTTCAGGAATTGATCCATTTCTTCTAGATTCTCATGTTTCCACGGCATACAGGCTCTCAAAGTAATCTCTGATGATCTTTTGGATTTCTGCGGTTTCTGTTGTGATGTCACCCTTTTTATTTCTGATTCTGTTTATTTGGGTTTTCTCTTTCCCTGTCCTTACAAGTCTTGCCAATGGTTTGTCAATCTTGTTTATTTTTTCAAAAAACCAGCTCTTGGTTTCATTAATCTTTTGGATTGTTTTTTTGGTTTCCAACTCATTGATTTCCTCTCTAAGTTTTATTATTTCCTTTTTTTCTGCCTGGGTTGGGCTCCTTTTTGTTGGTCTTTTCTAATGTCTTCAGCTGTGTAGTCAGGTTATTTATGTGGGCCCTTTCTTGTTTCCTGATGAATGCTTGCAGGGCTATAAACTTCCCTCTTAACACGGCTTTTGCCGTGTCCCACAAGTTCTTATAATTGGTATCTTCATTTTCATTTATTTCCAGAAATCTTTGGATTTCCTGTTTGATTTCTTCTATGACCCATTTGTTGTTCAGCAGTGAGCTGTTCAGTTTCCAGGTGTTTGGTTTGACTCCCTGTTTTTCGTGTACGGTTAACTTCCATTTTCAGTGCATCATGGTCTGAAAAGATAGTTGACACAATTTCTATCTTTTTAATTTTATTGAGGTATGCTTTGTGGCTCAGCATGTGGTCTATCTTGGAGAATGTTCCATGTGCACTAGAGAAAATGTGTATTCAGCTTTTTTTGGCATGAAAAGCCCTGTATATATCCACTAGCTCTCTTTCTTCC
>JAJIBD010000812.1:0-100871 GCA_021461705.1 Cryptotis parvus | reverse complement strand
GATTATTCAGATGTGTTCCTTGTAGGCAGCAGAAAGTTGGATTCAGTTTTTTAATCCATTCGCCACTCTGTGTCTCTAATTGGTGCATTTAGGCCATTGACATCTAGAGAGATTATTGTGATGGGATTTTGTGCCATACTTTTTTAATGAGTTTGTTGTGCTTTTAGGCTTTGTCGTATCATACAGTAGCTCTTTCAGTCCTTTTAAAGCTGTTTTTGAGTCTTTGAAGTTCCTGATCTGTTGCTTATCCATGAAGTTGTGTATCTTTCCTTCAAATCTAAATGTGAGTCTAGCTGGGTAAAGAATTCTTGGTGAGGCCTTCATTTTGTTGAGTCTTTTCACAATATCCCACCATTGTCTTCATGATTCAGTGTGTTTCATCTGAAAAATCTGCTGTGAATCTTAGGGATGTTCCTTTGTATGTGATTTCCTTCTTTCATCTTGATGCTTTCCATATTCTATCTCTATCTATGGTTCTTGTCATTTTGATTAGGCTGTGTCTTGGACTATTCTTATATGAATTTCTTTTATTCTTTCCCCCTTAATTTTAATTATACCACTGTGAGCTATACATTTACAAGGACATTCATTATTAGGTCTCTGTCATGTGACCTGGTCTGTGTCAGTGTTCCAGCACCCATTCCCTCCATCAGTGCCCCATTCCCACCACCAACATCCAAACACTCCTCCCCACCCAACACCAGCCTGCCCCTATTGCAGGCACCCTTTCTTTCTCTTTTCTCTCTGTCTCTGTCCCTCTATTTCTCTCTCTCTTCTCTTACACTTTGTGTCTTGCCCTACAGATATTAATGGTTTATGGTGTCTCTATGTGTATATTCAATAGTGAGTTCTAGTGTAATGTTGTAATTCCCCATTCTCCATAACATCCCCAGTTTGTGTCAACTAGAATGATCATTGCAGTATATAAATGTGAAAGATCTTGGGAAGGACCTGGTCCTAACTTCCATTATTTTCTAAATTGTCATGCCAGCGCAGCTGTGTGTCTGGAGTATTTCTCTTCTGGCTGTTGACTGTGGTGGCTGGGAGCTTGCAGCCACACCTGCAATCAGGGAGGTGGAGGAATGGGTGGAGGAGCCCAAATTCCTGCTCCCAATCCAGCCAGTGTGCCCTCTACAACCCCCTCCCCGAATGTGTGAGCAAACACTAGGAGCTATGTTGAACATGGTCAGGGGGCTGGCCAAGACATTTACCACCCTCTGGATCTCCATGGGCCACTCCACATGGGGTTTGGATGGTACCCTTTGGGCATTCTGAATCTGGGGAGCAAGTGCTGTTTAATTCCAGGAACTTCTCAGCAATGATGGCTTTGATAGCTGCTTCTTTATGATCATTATGTTATTCTTTTTGGCTTCATCTCAGTTATCTTTTTGCTTTTTGTTTATTTATTGTGAGTCTTTTTTCCATCTCTGCTGTTGCCTAGAAAGTCTCTGCACCTCATCTTAGAGCTCACTAATTATGTCCTCAGCAGTTGTTAC
Organism: Cryptotis parvus; assembly: GCA_021461705.1. Classification (NCBI taxonomy): domain Eukaryota; kingdom Metazoa; phylum Chordata; class Mammalia; order Eulipotyphla; family Soricidae; genus Cryptotis; species Cryptotis parvus. The sequence goes on along the minus strand of JAJIBD010000812.1, from coordinate 99,375 downwards.
TCTGCTGTGGAGGCCTTACCAATGAGTTTTTCATTTCACCTACCACATTTTAAATGTCTGTTATTTCTTTTTTTTATTTTTTTATTTTTACAATTACAAAGATATACAATTAAAAAGTTCATATTTGGGTTTTGGTCATACAGTGTTCCAGTACCCATCCCGCCACCAGTGCCCATCTCCCACCACCAACGTCCCAGGTTCCTCTCCCTCCCCCAGCCCTCCTCCATGGCAGGTTCTTTATTTCTTTCCCTTTCTCTCTCTTTCTCTTTTCCTTCCCCTCCAGACTGTGGATTGCATAACATACATTAAAGGGTTGTCATGTGTATCCTTTTACCTCTATTTAATGCTCAGTTCTAGGTTGGCATTAGTACCCTCGACAATTGTTAGCACACTGTTCCATTTTCTGTCTTACCTAGCCTCTAACTCCCACACGTTGTGATAATTTCCACCTTTGAGATGTCTGTTATTTCTACTTGTATTTTCATCTCCATTTTCCTCACTTCCGCTCTCATATCCTCTCTGCATATCAATGGCTCTGTTTCATTGCTTCTTCGAGCTCCTTGTGCATCCTTAGCAGTTCCCTTTGAGAGGTTATACAGCTCATCATTATTGCTTGGCTCATCTTGGCAAGTGGCTTTGGTCACTGAGCTTGGTGGAATTCTACATTGCTTTCCATTATGACTGTTACTGGTTGCAAATTGTGTGTTCTTGTGTAGATGGGCAGTGCTGTGAGGGTTGTCAATGGTTATTCACAGAGTTTTGTGGGAGGTGGGGAATTTGTAGTTAACGTACCCTGGTACTTCTATGTAGGATATACACTCACTAACCTATAAGAATCCAATCTCTTGAGTGCGCGCCCCCGGGTTGGGGTTGGATCTGGGCACTGGGGAGTTCAGGACGCATCTGAAGTGGGGTTGGTGGAATTTGGCAACATGTTGGTGTGTTGGATCTTGGGTGCTCTAGGCTGCTGGGCTCCTTTGTGCACTTGCCCGGGGCTGGGTTGGGTCTGGGCGCTGGGGAGTTCAGGATACACTTGGGGTGGGACCAGTGGACTTGATACTGATATTCTGTCTGCTGTTTCAGTATATTATTGATAGCCAGGATTATTCAACTACAGTAGATGATTTATCAGTTTATACTTCTGTCAGTTTTTAACTTATATTTTTTCTCTCAAAACAATTGTTTTGTCTCTTTAAAACACTAGTTTAACTTGATAGTATGACCTCATCAAATGGTCTGCTTAATTTTTTTTTCATTTTAAACAAGAAATTTATTTAAACAAAATGCTTGACTTGAAGGGAAAAGTGGGATTCATTTATTTTAGTGCGATTTACCCCTACGAAAAGATAGATTGTCCTGCATGTAACAGTTATGTAACAAAAGATATAAAATTATCCTTGATTTCACAGTGATAAATGGACTGAAAAACTTTGAAATTTTCCCAATCAAAAAAGGTGTGCAAGAATTTTATATTGTTTTTAAATATTGAGAGATAAAATTGCTTACTGGAATATAAAAATAAAAAGATGAATAAGCATGCCACTAATGGTGATAGTGGGTATTTCCACACAAGCAATATTTTTTCCCCCCATCCCATCTGTATCTGATGTCAATCAAAACATACCATTGTCTATTTAGGTGTGTTTAAATGCAATTCTTGTGCACATACAGCAAGTTATTTTATATACAATAAAGGAATGGGGAAGTGGAAAATGAGAGAATAGAAAAAAAACTATACTGTAATAGTCAGCATATAGTGAAACCAAACTGTGATTTTCTCATTGTGAATATCTTCTTGGTCTGGAGGAAATCTGTTCTGGAATGAAGTAGCAGGCCACTTTTCAGTAGATGCCACCTGTCTGTTGTTGAACACACCAATTATTTGTTCATCTTTCATTTCCTATCACTTCATTGATTGGGTGCCCTCAAATTGGAATTTTATCAACCTCATTGACAAACCATGGCATTCACAATAGGCTTTCATTAGTTTACTAGGTGGTGTATATGTCTCAATCATGAACTGCACCACAGAACCATCCTGACCTACCACCTTCGAATTATTCATATATAGATCATTGTTCTTAGTCTTCACACTTTCCTTGTTTTTGTTTGTGTGTGTATGTGTGTGTGTGCGTTTACATTTTTAAAATTAAATCATCATGAGATAGACCATTACAAAAGTGTCCCTTGGGTTCTTTATCTGAGGTTGAGAATGCTGATAATCTCCTTAACAATAATTTTACAAAAAAGGTACCAGATTCACACCTAAGTAGCATACAAGCTTCACCAAGAGCTGCAGAAGGAAGGTGGCATTTGTGGAGAGGAAGCCAAAGCCAGTCAGCTAATCTTTATTTCATAGTTTCACCTAAAATTTTGCTAACCTGTCTTCACTTGCCTTAGGCAAGTTCAAATCAGATATTCTGACTCAATTCAGTTTCCCTGGATTCTACCTCTTGGAAAGGAACACCAGTGATGCTATTTTAATTAATTTCTCTTTGTTACCGCATGTAATTTTTTGGTAGGCACTATGTATGGCAATGTATTAGCATATTCTTCTAACATTAATAAAATAACTGTAGAGAAAATATTCTGCTGTTTCTTGCACAGTGACAAGAGTAAAGTAGAAACTTAATACATGTTTGTGTGAAAATTAAGCAAATTTATGAACAGCTCAGAGAAGAGATGCTGTGTCCTATTGCTAGAGCTTAAAATAATAAAGACCAGTGCCAACCAGTAGTAAAAAGGGAAGGGCGCATGCCTTGCACATAGCCAACCCAGATTCTGTCCATCAATTCCACATATGGTCCTTTAAGCACAGGTAGGACCTGTCCCTGAATGTAGAGGCAGGAAGAAACCCCAGGCACCACCAGATGAGGTCTAAAAATCAAAATAATAATAGACGAAAAAATTGAACATTTTTTGATGAAAGTAGTAGAAATGTAAAGAAGATTATTTGTAATCAAAATTATTCACTGAAAAAAGAAATCTATCAATACATTGTATTTTCTTTAGGGTTATAAGATGTAGATATGTGTTCCATTATCTATCTTGAATAATTATCTTCTCTGAGCTTTAAATAATACTTATTTATTGGAATTATTCTAATTAGTAATGAGGTACAATTCTTTACAAATGCTATTAAATACAGACATTTAGTGATCACTAAATATGAGAATAAGGTTACATCAAATGTTCATTCAAAAAAACTGTTTGAAAATTTCTGCTTGAGCATCTATCTATAAAAAACCAACTTACAACACAACATTTTTGTTAAGAGAGGAGGTAAATCTTGATTTTGCTATTTTATTTTCTTTACATAAGATGTTCTACATGTGTTACTAGTTTGCATAATTTCAGATTAATGCATAATGGATTTTTACAAAGTCACATTTCTATTTCTGTAGCATGAGTTCATGATATTGGGCTTACACCATCTGTCTAGAATAAGTTCATTTCAGTTTTCAGCTCCTGGTGTGTTTATGATTAATTAATGTGTAATGGAAACATTAAAAAATCTCTTTCATCATAAAAAGTGATACATTGTGTGCAGGGTTTTATATTTGCCTTCGTTTATCTAAGATTTATTAATAAATGAGAAACAATAAAACCATGCTATTTGCTGCAACCTGAATTTTGTTAGAGTAACACTCTAAGTGAAATGAGTTAGAAGGAAAATAATAACTGATAAATCATCTTACCCTTTATATATGTGGAATATAAAAAATAAGGCAAGAGATAAGACAACACTCAAAGGAAATAAACAGCACTAAAAGTAGAGCAATCTGTGGTAGCAAAGGTGCAGTGAGAGAGGAAACTTGGGACCATGGTAGTGGGTGATCAGCTCTCTGAAAGTGGGGACAGTGGAGTCACATTGCAGTCTAAGACAATAATATGGAAATTGTGTAAACCACTTTAAAATAAAAAACAAAAACACTATGCTTCTGCTGAACTAATGTATTTATAAAAGAATTCTTGAAATATCATTTAGTCTTGTATAAGAGTTTGTTAAAGTGCAACTAATTTCAGAAAAGTACTCTTCTAGAACCTGAAGCTATTTAATTTTATTAAAAAATGTTTTAAAAACAAGTTATACTTAGGTCTCAGTGATGGAGAGACAATTATAGATTAGGAAAGGGACCACTGTGACAAAGATAGTTGGAAATGACTGCTCTGGATAAGAACTTCATGCTGCTGGACGAGAAATGAGCATTGAAACTAGGTAAAGGGATATACATGATAACCCTTCAGTGTACTGCAAGCCATGCGAGAGAGGGGGGAGAAGAAAAGTGCCTGACCTAGAGGCAGGCTGGGTGGGAGGCGGTGGTTGGAAGAGGGGAACTGGGGACATTGGTGCTTGGAAATGTACACTGGTGGAGTGATGAGTGTTGGAACACTGTATGACTGAAACCCAGTCATGAATAGCTTTGTAATGATTTTTCTCATGGTGATTCACTAAAAGTTTTTTTTAAAAAAGTAATTTTTGTCTCTTCCCCAGGAGAAACTATTAATTACTGTCTTCTAATCTAGGTTCTGTCTTTCCCACTTAGTTTCAGTACTAATCCATCATAATTGTTCTGCCATATTATCACCTAGCAGAACAGTAAGTTGGTCATGTTATTGTAAACCTGTCCTTCAATGAGTTCTAGATAGTTTGTCTTGTCTTATCACTTGTCTTCCCCTTGGTCATCGATTTGCTCAAGCATGCGCCAGTAACATCTCCATTCGTTGGGAATGAGGTCCATTATTGTTACTGTTTTTGGCATATCAAACACCACAGGTAGCTTGCCAGGCTCTGCCGTGGCTCTGGGTTCATCCCAGGGGGCCCAGTCTTTTCCTATACAGACCATCGATCATCCAGGGACCACAGGGCAGAGCCCTGGAGGTGCAGATAAGCCTGTGTCCTGTCTGCCACATGCCAACACAGCTGGGCACTGCAGCCACACCTGCAACATCTGTGCAGCATACATAGCTTTAATCTTTCTTCTTCTTTCACCATACAAGCTTATAGACTTTGTTTTGAGAATAGAAAACAGTCCCTCTACCATCTCAATCTGTTAGACAAAAATATAGCTATGACTGACCATGAATTTATAGCTATCGCCAAAATTTCTTGTCAAGTTCAAACATATCTGCTTGCATATCTTATTTCTTTACCTCTTTAATTCAGTTCTCCTACTATACTAAACTGCTTTCAGGTCTCCTTAGACATCAATCTCTCTTTGCTATTGTTGTGCATCTCATTTAATAGGAATAGTTTACTATTCCCACCCTCCAAATAAACATAACCAAGACATTTCCATTTGGATTAGGAACATTTAAAAAATTTTATTATATCACTGTGAGATAGACAGTTACAAAGTTGCTCATGACTGGGTTTCAGTCAGATAGTGTTTCAGGACCATCCTGCCATTGTTTGGGCAATTTTAATGCATTTTTACTACAGTTTCAACTTCCCCTGTCATGACATTGATATAATAGTATATGATTATTTGAAACTTGTCTGTTGTCTTTAATTTAGAATATAAGAGATCATGTTTATAATGCTCTGTAGAATACCCATGTCTAGGAAAAGACTTGGAATATAGGTATTTGGTATAAATTTGTTTGGCATAAATATTGAACCCTTCCCCAACCAAATCAAAATAACCAACTTCCCTGATGCCATTGGAGAAATGAGCTCTTTCAGCATATTTTATTTCTATATGACTTTGTCTTATATAACCTCTGAATTGCCCTCTTGCTAGTCTGAAGTAAGTACTGGCAATTTGAAATAGAACTTAAACCTTCGGAGCAGCACTGGTGGAGGTATATGGAAATACTATCCACAGTCCAGAATGTATCTTCCATTTCCTATAATTCTTCTGATGCTCTTGTCTTCCATTTCTTCCTCTTAGAAACTGTGAGGTCATCTTTTTAGTTAAGATTCAGATGTCTCTGGAATTTATTAAGCCCTGGTTCCTAGCCAGTGCCAGAAGTAACAGTACAATAGTTATGTCAAGAAAAAATGATACTCTATCCCAAACCCCACCCTTTAAAACAGGAAAGGATCAAATTACATCTCACTTTTCACATGAACATCTATGCATGAATGAATTCCTGGATCTGTTCAGCAAAAGTGAAAACTTCCTTTTATATGTCTGGCTAAAGCATGTGGGGTAGACAAAATTAATATTAGAGTAATACCAGTCTCAACATTATTCAGTCTATTCCTGGCTTTGTGTTCAGGAGTAGCCCCTAGAAATAATCGAGGCAGCATACAGGGTGCTGAGAATACAAACCAGACTTGTTGGACGCAAAGCAAGTGACTTAACCCTATGCTATCTTTCTGGCCCTAAAGCAGAATGATTTCCGTAGCTGAATATATTGTTTTTTCTAAAATATAGGGAGGATTCTGCTTTATCTTGTTCTTCCAAATAACCTATTATGTGACGTTATCTTGGAGCATCATTGAGGCAATCTAAACAAAAGCCAGGGATAGATAACAAGTGTTTAATAAGCAGCCTTTCTATTTCTGATGTTACTGGACCTACATGAAATAAAGTAAAGGAAGTCAAAGAATTGACATTAAGATACTAAGAACTTTAGGGACATAAAAACTTAAAGAGACAAAGTTTGAGAAAAGCATAAACTTATACATAGCGTGAAGGACATAAAAAGAGAAGTAAAGAAAGATATTGAAAAATGATTAAGAGTAGTTAAAATGCTAGACTAAACATGAGTGAAAATATAACCAAAACTACAATAACCAAACATAAAAATGTGCCTCTCAAGAAGGCAGGCTGCAGGATGGGTGGAAATCTGGGGATATCCATGGAGAGAAGTCAACACCGATGGTGAGACTGATCCTGGAACATAGAATGCCTAAAATTCAACAATTAATAACTTTGGAAATCATGGTGTCTGATAAAAATTAAAATGTATTTAAAAATCATAAAGTATATCTCACAGTGGTACATTAAAATTTAAAAAATAAAAATAAGATAACAGCTCTTATTTGCACTAAAAATCATAAAGTAAAACATAGTTGAAAAGAGTTAGAAAAACAAATACTTAAAAATGAAAAGGATCCTATAACAAGAGTAAAAATATAAGGGGAAAAACTTAGAAATAAAACCACTGCAACCATGAAATAACAAGATTTAATAGCAATAATGAAATTTAGGAAATTAATGAAAGAACAGAAAAATGCTAAAATTTTGGAAGGAGAAGACAAAAAGTTACAATGAAAAAATAAATTAAAACTTGAGCCACACTCACCAACAACCACAGGGCAAACCAGAGGACTCGGTCTGGAGGGCCGAGTTCTTCAGACCAGGACCCAACATACTCCCTGGCACCAATCTCCCTGATTTTGTCCATTCTACCCAAAGTTTCACACCCCCAAAACTCAAAACCATGAAAACACTGAAGTAGATTTTGGATATTCTATATAGAAGTACCAGGGTGCATTATTTACAATATTCCCCACATCCCACAAAACTCATTGAACAACCATCGACAATTCCCGCTGTACTGCCAAGCCACACAAAGAACACTCAAGTTGCGACCTGCAACAGTCATAGTGGTAAAGCACCGCAGAATTCCATCAAGATATGAGTGAAGCAACCTTCGAAGATAAGCCAAGCAATATTGATAAGCTGTATAACATCTCCAAAAAAGAAAGTTCAAAGGGAGCTGTTAAGAGTGCATAAGAGGGGCTGGAGCAATAGCACAGCTGGTAGGGCATTTGCCTTGCATGCGGCCAACCTGGGTTCAATCCATGGCATCCCATATGGTCCCTCGAGTATCACCAGGAGTAATTCCTGAGCAAAGAACCAGAGTAACCCCTGGGCATTGCTGGGTGTGACCAGAAGCAAAAAAAAAAAAAAAGAAGAAGAAGATGCATAAGGAGTTAAAGGATGCTATGGAACACAAAGCCAATAAAATGCAACAGGACATGAAAGCAGAAGTAAGGAAAATGGAAATGAAAATGCACGCAGAAATAACAGACATTAAAAATGTGGTGGGTGAAATGAAAAACTCATTGAAAGACCTCCGCAGCAGAGTAACAGCTGCTGATGGACAGAATCAGTGAGCTCCAAGATGAGGTGCAGAGACATTCTAGGCAACAACAGAAGATGGATAAAAGATTCACAGTAAAAGAACAGAAAACAAGAGATAGCCAAGATGAAGCCAAAAGGAATAACATAAAGATCATTGGAGTCCCAGAGGGACAGGAAAAAAAACCCTGATAAAGAAGCAAATATCAAAGCAATAATTTCTGAGAAGTTCCCAAAACTGAAGAGCACTAGCTCCCAGATTCAGGAGGCCTGAAGGGTATTATCTAAAAGAAACACAAAAAGAATACTCCAAGACATATACTAATCAAAATGGCAAGAACCATAGATAGAGATAGAATACTAAAAGCAGCAAAATCAAAGAAGGAAATCACATACAAAAGTAAATCCCTAAGATTTACAGAAGATTTTTCAGAGGAAACACTCCGAGCCTGAAGACAATGTTGGGATATTGTGAAGACGCAACCAAATGAAGGCCTCTACAAGAAATCTTTACCCAGCTAGACTCACATTCAGATTTGAAGGAAAGCTAAACAACTTCATAGATAAGCAACAGCTCAAGAACTTCATAGCTCAAAACTGACTTTAAAAGCACTGAAGGAGCTACTATAAGATAAGAAAACCATAAAAGCATAACAAACTTATTCAAAAATATGGCACAAAATCCTGACAATAATCTCCTTCTATGTCAATGGTCTAAATGCACCATTTAGGTGACACAGAGTGCCCCCACAGATAGCTAAAGCAATCCTCTGGAAAAGAAGATGGGAGGCATCACCTTTCTCAACTTCAATTTGTACTACAAGGCAGTAGTAATTAAAACAGCATGGTATTAGAATAAAAACAGACCTGTGGACCTATGGAATAGAATTGAGTATCCTGACACCCAACCTCAAACACATGATCATTTAATCTTTGATAAAGTGAAAAGAGTCCAAAATAGAGTAAGGAAAGCCTCTTCAACAAGTAGTGTTGGGAAAACTGGGCAGCAACATGTAGAAAAATGAATTTGGACCTGTGTCTAACACCATGCACAAAAATCAGATCAAACTGGATGAAAGGGGCCACCTGCCCCCGAGGTGTTGCAGGTGTGGCTGCAGTGCCCAGCTGCATTGGCAGGTGGCAGACAGGAGATAGGCTTGTCCACACCCCCAGGGCTCGACCTGTGGGCCCTGGATGGTGGATGGTCTGACATAGGAAGAACAGTGTGCAGCCACGCAAGAGTCTGGATAATGAAGTAGGCTGGGACAGGTCCTTCCCAGGATCTTTCACATCGTACAACATAATGATCATTGTAGTTGTAACAAACTGGGGAGGTTGTGGGGAATTAGGAACTATAATGTCACATTAGAAATCACTGCTGAAGCCGGATGGGACTCGCCCACCACGCTAGCCACCATTTTCATTGTCCAGACGCTGGGAGAATGTCCCACAACCAGAGGACCAGCAAAGCCGGTTCGGCCCAAGCAGGCGGCTCCAAGAGGCGGGAAGCACTGGGAAGTCGCCAGACGGAGGTGCGGTCACCCCCCCCTCCATCGTGACTAGCCGGTTTCCCGCCCAGAGCCGCTGGGGCCGGATAAGTCGGCGCTCGAGGCGGGGCGGCCGCGCCGGGCCTAGTACATGGAACCCCGGGGGGAGATGGGCTTGGGAGGGGCCCGCCGCCTCGGAGGGTCCCGAGACCGATGGGACTCGCCACCAGCTACCACCATTTTCATTTCAGACGCTGGGAAAATGTCCCACGACAGAGAAAAGCGGTTGAGCCAGGGGGGGGATAGGTGGTGAAACAATGATGTTTTTTGGTACACTGATTCGCGAAAGCAGGAGGGTTTGCTGAGAGGGAGATATACAGAGGAAAGAGATGAATAAGAGCCGCCGGATTGGGATTCGGGAGGGGGAGGGAGACAGGACGTTGGTTGGGAGATGGGTTCGGTGGGGGTGCATCTTGGAACCCTGTGGAGCCAGGACTCCACATGAGCATCCTCAATTAAAAAAAAAAGGAGAAAAGGTGGAATAAATAAATAAATAAAAAAACTGCAGGGCTAGCCACAAGTGTAAAAGAAGAAGGAGAGAGATGCAGAGATAGAGAGAAAGAGAGGAAGCAGGGCTACCTGTATTAAGGCAGCCTGGGGGGAGTGGGAGGGGTGGAGTACATTGGTGGTGGGGTGGGGTACTGGTGGAGGGTGGGTGCTGGAATACTGTATTACCAAGAACCAATGCACCTTGATTGTATGTCCACGGGGTATATTAAAGAAAAAAAAAAAAAAAAATTGAATAAAAAGATGCCAGACTCAGAATAAAAAAAAACTGGATGAAAGATCTCAATATCAGACTTGAATCCATAAAGTACATTGAAGAAAATATAGGAAAAACCCTCCATGACATTGAAGCTAAAGGCATCTTCAAAGGTGAAACATCACTAACAAAGCAACTAGAAGAAAAGATAAACATATGGGACTACATGAAACTAAAAAGCTTCTTCACCTCAAAAGAAACAGTGACTAAGATACAAAGACAGTCCACAGAATGGGAAAGAATATTCACCCAATACCCATCTGACAAGGGGGTTAATATCCAGGATATATTAGGCACTGGCAGAACATTACAAGAAGAAAACAAACAACCCCATCAAAAAATGGGGGAGAAGAAATGAACAGAAACTTCTACAAGGAAGAAATTTGAATGGCTAAAAAACATATGAAAAATGCTCATCATCACTAATCATCAGAGAGATGCAGATCAAAACAACAATGAGATATGGGGCCGGGCGAGGGGCTTGCACGGCCGCCCATCCGCCCGGGTTCGATCCCGGGTCCCCCGAGCCCGCCAGGGGTGATTCCTGAGTGCAGAGCCAGGAGAAACCCCTGAGCATTGCCGGTGTGACCCAAAAAAAAAAAAAAAAACAACAATGAGATATCATTTTACACCACAGAGACTGGCACATATTCAAAAGAGCAAGAACAACAAGTGCTGGCGTGGATGTGGGGAAAAGGGGACACTCATCCATTGTTGGTGGGAATGCCGGCTGGTACAGCCTTTCTGGAAAACAATATGGACATTCCTCCAAAGACTAGAAATTGAACTCCCATTTGACCCAGCCATACCACTTCTGGAAATATACTCTGGGAAGCCAAAAACACGCAGCAGAAACACCATCCCTACTTTTATATTCATAGCAGCATTATTCACAATAGCCAGAATCTGGAAACAACCAGAGTGCCCGAGAATCGATGACTGGATAAAGAAGCTTTGGTACATCTACACAATGGAATGCTATGCAGCTGTTAGGAAAAATGAAGTTATAAAATTTGCCTATAAATGGATGGACATGGAGAGGATCATGTTGAGTGAAATTAGCCAGAAGGAGAGAGAGCAGATATAGAATGACTGCATTTGTTTGCATAACATAAATATATAGCATATTATGATACCATATCCAAGTTCAGGTGAAACATGTATTGGGAGGTCTTGTCAAAGGTGGAAATTATCACAAATGTGTGGGAGTCAAAGGCTAGGTAAGACAGAAAATGGAAGTGTGCTATCAGTTGTCGAAAGTACTAATACCAACCTAGAACTGAGCTTCAAATATAGGCAAAAAGATACACATGACAACCCTTTAATGTATGTTCTATAATCCACAATCTGGAAGGGAGGGAAAAGAGAAAAGATAGAGAGAAAGGGAAAGAAATAAAGAACCTGCCATGGAGGTGGGCTGGGGAGGGGGTAGGGAACCGGGGGTTGGTGGTGGGAGATGCGTATTGGTGGAGGGATGGGTTCTGGAACACTGTATGACCAAAACCCAAATATGAACATCTTTGTAATTGTATATCTCACAGTGGTATAATATAATAACTTGATCAGTTGATATCCCATTATTCATCGATTTGCTCGAGCGGGTGCCAGTAATGTTTCCATTTGACTCCTATCACATGCCAGTGTAGCCCAATGGCATCTATCTGTTTTGGGGATATTAAGAGCTTCGAACTGTTTGTTTAGGGACCTGATAAGGAAGTCTGACCATCTTGCAGGTGGGCGGCCACGCGATCGTTTTGGCGTCCCGTGGAATCCAATCGGTAATGGCTCAAGTCCAATGGTCGTCTCAGATCGCTCTATATGACCAGCCCATCTGATTTTCAATGTTCTGGCAGGTGAGACAGCATCCTTGATTTTAGAATAGCGACAGAGGTTGGAACTCCGGATTCCCTCTCTCACTTGAGTGAGGCGTGATATTCCAAGTATGGCTCGTTCGATACCTTTTTGGGAGATCCGAATGGTAATCTCATCCTGCTTTCATAAGGCCCAGGTCTCTGAGGCGTATGCCAATGCAGGGAGAATGGTGGAGTCAAAGGGTATGCCTGTAGCGGGAGGTTCTTTGTTCTTTTGACTATTGTTCGATGTTTGTGAAGGCAGTCTAGGCCGCTCTTTTCCTCCTGGGGCAGCTCAGGTTTTAGGTCGTTCATCATGTTGACTTCTCAACCTAGGTACTCATAGCTGTTGCATTCAGAGATGTTTGTTCCATTGAGAGTGAATGGGGCCTCTGGAACTAGTTCATTTCTCTGAACATAGTTTTGTTGAGATTCAGCTGTAGGCCTATCTTTCCACATTCACAGTCAAAGTCTGCCAGCATTTGTGCCGCTTGGCTGATGTTTGGTGCTATTAGAATGATGTCATCAGTGAAGCATAGGTGGTGTAGTTGCTGGCCGTCTATCTTCACTCCCATTTTTTCCCATTCTAATTGTCGCATGATAATTTCAAGGGTGGCGGTGAAGAGTTTTGGTGAAATGGTATAAATGGTAAAACCAGTAATAATAAAATACTTAAAAAAAAGATACAGAGTGGCAAAATGGATTAAATACTGAACCCAACATTCCTCTGCCTACAAGAAAACATTTGAATAATCAAAGCATACACAAGTCAAAGTCACAGTCAAAGTGGAAGACAATTCTCCATGCAAACAACTCCTCCAAAAAGGCCCAAGTGGCCATACTAGTATCTGACAACATAGACTTCAGACTGAAAAAGGTTAGAAGGGACAGTGAAGGCAATTTCTTATATTAAGGCAATTCTTAATAATTAATATAGCATGAAGAAATTACACTCCTAACATATATACACCAAATGAGGGGCCAACAAAATACTTAAAACAACTGCTAATACACTTCAAAGAAGACGTTAACAGTAAGGCAATAGTAGTTGAGACTTCAATGTTGCTTTATCTACTTTTGATAGATTGACAAGACTGAAATTCACCAAGAAAATACTGGCCCTGAAGGAAGAAATGGAAGAAAGAGGGCTGGTTGATATATACCGGGCTTTTCATCCCCAAAAAAGCTGAATACAGATTTTTCTCCAAGCACATGCAACAATCTCCAAGATAGACCACATGCTGAGCCACAAAGCATACCCCAATAAAATAAAAAAGATAGAAATTGTGTCAACTATTTTCTCATACCATGATGCACTGAAAATGGTAGTTAACCACACACAGAGACAAGGAGTCAAACCAAAAACCTAGAAACTGAACAGCTTACTGCTGAACAACTGGTGGGTCATAGAATATATAAAAGATGAAATCCAAAAAATTCATGGAAAAAATGAAAATGAAGACAAAGACTATCAAAACTTGTGGGACATAGTGAAAGCTGTATTAATAGGAAAGTTCATAATTCTGCATGCATTCATCAGGAAAAAAGAAAGGGCTCACATAAATAACCTGACTTCACAGCTCAAAATATTAGTAAAAGACCAACAAAAGGAGCCCAACCCAGGCAGAAAGAAGGAAATTATAAAACTTAGAGAGGAAATCAATGATCTGAATACCCAAAAAAACAATCCAAAAGATTAATAAAACCAAGAGCTGGTTCTTTGAAAAAAAAATAAACAAGATTGACAAACCACTTGCAAGACTTACAAGGACAGGGAGAGAAGCCAAATAAATAGAATCAGAAATGAAAAGGGGGACATTTTACCAGAAACCACAGATATCCAAAAGATCATCAGAAATTACTTTGAGAGCCTATATGCCACAAAACATGAGAACCTGGAAGAAACGGATAAATTCCTAAAGTCCTATAACCTCCCATGGCTGAAACAAGAAAACAGCAATACCTGAATAAGACTATCACCATCGAGGACATTGAACAGTAATTAAAAGCCTGCCCAAGCACTAAAGCCCAGGTCCAGATGGATTGACTAGAGAATTCTTCCAAATGTTTAAGGAGGACCTACTGCCAATCCTTTTCAAGCTTATTCAGGAAATAGAAGAAACAGAAACTCTCCCAAATAGCTTCTACGAGGCACACATCACCCTGATACCCAAAGCAGGCAGAGACAACACAAAAAAAGAAAACTACAGACCAATCTCTCTGATGAACACAGATGCTAAGATATAATACTAGCGCTAATGCTAATCTAATACTAATACTAATTATTAATCTAATACTATCTAATACTAATGTAATACTATCTAATACTAACCTAATACTAGCAAACAGAATCCAAAGACTCATCGAAAGATTATACATCATGATGAGGTAGGATTCATCCTGGGAATGCAAGGATGGTTCAACATTTGCAAGTCAATCAACATAATACTTCATATCAATAAGAGAAAAAATTAAAACCATATGATCATCTCGATATAGATATTCCTCCAAAGACTAGAAATTGAATTCCTTTTGACCCAGCTGTACCACTCCTGGGAATATACCCTCAGAAGTCAAAAATACACATCTTCACTTTTATTTTCTTAGCAGCACTATACACAATAGCCAGAATCTGGAAACAACCAAATTGCCCAAGAACTGATGACTGAATAAAGAAACTTTGGTACATCTATACAATGAAATTTTTGTGCAACTGTTAGGCAACATGAAGTTATGAAATTTGCCTATAAATGGATGGACATGGAGAGGATCATGATGAGTGAAGTTAGCCAGAAGGAAAAAAGACAGATATAGAATGACTACATTTATTTGCATAATATAAATATATAGCATGATACCAATATCCAAGGTCAGGCAAAAGATGGATCAGGAGACCTTATCAAAGGTGGAATCTACCACAAGCACGTGGAAGTTCAAGGTTAGATAAGACAGAGAAGGGAACAGTGTGCTAATAATTGTTCAAAGTGATAATACCAGCCCAGAACTGATCATTGAATATAAGCAGAATGATACATATGTTAACCTCTAAATGTATGTATTGGAATCCACAATGTGTAAGAGAAGGAAGAGAGAAAGAGAGAAAGAGAAAGCGAAAGAGAGAAAAGAGACAAAGAACATGCCATAGAGGCAGATTAGGGGTGGGGGGGAGAGTATCAGGGACATAGGTAATTGGAAATGGGCATGGTGGAGGGATGGGTGCTGGAACTCTGTATAACCAAAACCCAAACATGAACATCTTTGTAATTGTATATCTCATGGTGGTATGATAAAATATTTTAAAAAAGAATGAAAGGATGAAAAAATTAAAACTTGATAAAATGATAAAAACAGGAATAGAGAAAGGTGACACCAGATGTATCTCACATAATGATTATAATAGTAAAAGCCTACTTTTATTAGAAGTGCATTGGATACCAGGACTTTAATTAATTCATTCAAGTAATCTGTTAGAGTGAAATCCATTCATGTAATCCGTTCTGAGATGGATTCTATTAGTGTAGATGGAATCGAGATCATTAAGATAAATGTGGTAAAATAATACTCCCTCTGTAGTCAGAAAGTAATTAAAGTCAGTAAAAATCCAATAAAGAAGGAGGATGAAGACAAAGACCAAGATAATGGAAATAGTGAAAGCTGATTTGTGTGAAATACCATGATCACTGGCACAGATGCCTAGTGGCAGAGGGCAAGAGACTAGCAACATTTGCACTCCCTGTAAGGAGATTTATGTAATCTTAGAAAATTGTCTCTCCTGGCCTCTGGAGATTCTTGCACCCAGTGCTGTATGGTAACAGAGTTAGCTGCTCAAATAATGTGGGAAGAATGATATAGTCTTAACTCATTTAAAAGGAGAATTTTCGGAAAAGGAAAAACACGAGGTAAATCTCATACCTTTCCTTTTCAGTTATATCTTTCTTGGAGAGCGTTAAGATATTTGAACTTCATGGTTATTTTCCTTTCTTTAAAAATGTGGGGAAAACTGGGAAGTTTTATGCAATAAATGAACTTAGACCTCTTCCTAACACCAGGCACGAAAAGTCAGATCAAAATTGCTTAAAGACCTCAACATCAGACCTGAATCTATAAGGTATATTGAGGAAAATGTAGCCGAACCCTCTTTGGTATTGAAGCTAAAGGCATCTTCAAAGATGAATCACTATAGACCAAACAAGTTGAAGATAAACAAATGGGACTACATTAAACTAAAAGCTTCTGCACCTCAAAAGAAGCAGTGATTGAGATAAAAAGACAGCCATAGAGTGGGGAAAAGTATTAATCCAATACCTGTCTGACAAGAGTATAATATCAAAGATACATAAGGTACTGGTAGAACTTTACAAGAAAAAAAATCCACCCCCATCAAAAATGGTGAGAAGAAATGAACAGAAACTTCTTTAAAGAAGAAATACAAATGGCCATGAAAAAATACTTTACATCACTAATCATCAGGGAGATGCAATTTAAAACAATGAGATACCATCTCACACTACAAAGACTGGCACACATTCAAAAGAACAGGAACAACTAGTGTGGGTGTGGATGCAGGGAGAAAAGGACTTGTCAGGGAGCGGCTGGGGTCCCCAACAATACTAGGAAGCGAGTTCCCTTCTACCTCTGAAGCTGGCGGGAATGAATGAAAACTCAGGAATCTGGCACAGTTTTAAAAGAGTTTACAATCACAGGTTCTGATATACAATCCAAGAACAGGGAAAACTCCTGACTTTGGGGTCCCAGCTAGGCCCCAGCCACGTGTAGGCCAAGATGACTGCCACCACGTGTTGAAGCCTAACAGAAAACAGAGAGGACGGACAGGCAGAAGCCAAGGGAAGCCAAAATAGCAAGAAGGCATTCTCTCTTCTCCCAGCTTATTTTATAGATAGAAATCCACCCAAACTTCCCAACCTGGCCTATTGTGGGCTGGGCTATCTAGAGAATGAATACAGGTCACTATCACTATCACTATCACTATCTTCCCGTTCATCATCTATTTGCTAGAGCGGGCACCAGTAATATCTCCATATGTCCTGTCTCATGCTAGTAGACCCCAAAGGCATTCGCTTGCTCCAGGAACATAAAGAGCCTCAAACCATTATATTAGGTCATGGGAATGACCTAATAGAAATGTTACTGGTATTTGGCATATCAAATATGACACGAGCAGCTTGCCAGGCTTGCCGTGAGGGTGGCATACTCTTGTAGTCACCTCTAAATAAAGCATTTATTGATGAACCGGGCTGTGATAGTCTGGTCTGCTGGGTGGAGTTGTGACGAGAGGGAAGTCTGGATGTGGAAAATGGCGGACCCCATGGAGTCGGGGTGTCATCTGGCTTGTTGTGAGGCTCTGCTGGGGTGGTGGGCCAGGGCTAGAACCCGCCATGTCTCCCGGGCACCTCATAAGCGGCTGGGCACAGGGAGAGCAAGTAGCAGCTCTGCCCCATGTCTAAGAGTCTCTGGTTCAGCATATCTGTGCCGGATTGAAAAAAAAAACTGCTGCAGGGTGGGTGTGGATGATCCGGGCTGTGATAGTCTGGTCTGCTCCGTGGAGTTGTGATGAGAGGGAAGTCCGGATATGGAAAATGGTGGGGCCCCTTGGAGTCAGGTAAACAACTCTATTGAAATGTAGCACTTCAGGTGGCCTTCTGTTGTTTAAGTGCACCAGAGCTGATTCAAATCCTCCCTAGAAGAGCTGGGAGGGGCAGCAAGCTAAGTGGAGCTGGAACTTAAAATAGGGCCTGTCATCCAACAGGGACTCTCATTCATTGTTGGTAGAAATACCAAATGGCCCAGCCTTTTTGAAAACAATATGGTCATTCTCAAAAAATAGAAATTGAGCTTCCATATGACCCAGCAATACCATTTCTAGGAATATACCTTGGGACCCCCAAAACAGACAGCAGAAAGGCCATCTGCACCTCTGTGTTCATTGCAGTACTATTCATAATAGCCAGAATCTGGAAATGTCAGTTCTCAGAAAAAGAGACTAGATAAAAAAACTGTTTCATCTACTTAGTGAAATACTCTGCCAGCCACTAGATAAAACTGAAGTCATGCAATTTGTTTATAAATGGATGGACATGTAGAGTATCATGCTGAGTGAAATGAGTCAGAGAGAGGGACAGACTTAGAGTGATTGAACACATTTGTGGGATTAAAAAATCACAATAGAAACTAATATCCAAGGACAGTAGAAAGAAGACCTAGGAGGGTTGGTCTACTGTTGAAGTTTGCCACAAGTAGAGAGTGGAAGTTAGAGAACGGACAACTATGGTGACAATAATAGTGAAATTACCACTCTGGAAAAGAATTGAGAGTAGGTAAAGGGATATACAATACATGATAACCTGTTAATATCTATATTGCAAACCAAAATGACCCAAAGAAGAGAGAGAGAGAAAGGAAGGAAGGGAGGGAAGAAGGAAGGGGAGAGAGAGAGAGAAGAGATAGAGACAGAAAGACAGACAGGCAGAGAGAGAGAGAGTGAGAGAGAGGTGCCTGCTATAGAGGCAGGCTGGTGGGATGGGGATGGGGGATGGCGATGGTGGTAGTAGGGAAACTGAGGACATTGGTGGTGGGAAATGTACACTGGTAAAGAGATTGGAATATTGGAGTAAAGTATTGGAGCATCCTATAACTGAAAACCAATCATGAACAACTTTGTAACTGAGTATCTCAAGGTAATTCAACTAATATATTTGTAATGGATATTTATTACTATATATATTTTTCCCAAGTAACTTCTTCAGATAAATGTGCTTCTAACTTATTACATTGTGTTTATAGCATATTGGGTTCTTTCTTTCAGTTTTTCTTGTTTAATGTATACCAAGTGGGTACATGGGAGAAGAAATATATAATCTAAAAAATAATTTGAGGAAGAAAATTTGATGACAATATAAAATCTCACTTTATAAGAGAGAGCAAATAAGATAGAATTGGGGGTGGATTCCTGAAAAATATTATCAGAACTTATATTTGTGACCCTTGGGAAAAGAGCCTATTAAGATATAATTAGTTGAAGTAATCTGAAGATGATATCATCCTGGATTATCTGGGTGGTTCCTAAGTCAAATGAAAAGATCCTTAGAAGAGATAAAAGTCACATGCACAAAGGTCAGGTCATGTGAAGATAAAGTCAGAGATGGTACTACCAAGCAAGAAAACCTGGAGGTAATAGGGGCTTCCTAAAAGAGACAAAAAAAGTCTCTCCTAGAACCTTGGGAAGAAGTATAATTCTACTTACACCTTAATTTCAGACTTCTGCTTCAAGAACTATGATAAAATGCTTTTCTGTGGTTTTCAGGACTCCTAATTTTGAGATAGAGTATTACAACAGCCAAAGGAAACTAGTATACCACTGCAAGCTCTGAAGTTTGGTCAGAGATAGTTAAACTATTAAGGACTTATAAGTGCTAAAAAAGAATAGAATTTTCCCTCTTCAGTCACTGTGTTTCAACATGTAATTCTAAATAAAAATTTCAAATATTCATTCTGAAATTAAAATATCTCCCTTTCATCTTTTCTGATGAATCATTAGAATTAATAATGTATTAACTATCTGAACAGCATAAATCCAACTTTAACTGTGGCAATAAAGTGATGTATGTGAAATATCCATTCTGATACTGATTACCTGGTAAATCACTTCTGTTTATTTTGGGACAGAAGATCAGGTGGAGGCAAGTGTTAACTGGAGATATGACACATCGTTTGATTTGCTTATTTTTTCTGCCTACTGACTCATAGTTGAATCCAGGTATGAGAAGTAGAGACTCATAAAACGGTCTGAATTAATATATATATCAACAGATTATTGTTCCTAGATAATTCTTCCATACAGTTGGAACATAGTGAGTCTCACAGTGCTCCATTTCTTTCAAGAGTTCACAGTATTTCTGTACTTCAATTTTTCCATTTATGAGATGAAGTCATTTCCCCCTCCTCCCTCATTGGGATGTTCTAGACCCATGACACAAGATAAGGTTAGGTATGTTTCCAAAAAAAATCATTATGAAATATTCTTCCATGAGAAGAAAAGAGGAAAGCAAACAAGAATTTTCTCCTTGATTAGTTTCTGGGCTTTATAAGTCATTGAGTGTCTGAGAGCAATGCATAAGCCTTAGAACTTTTTCCAAATTAGAATGAAAAAATCACACAGTTTCTTTGAGAAATTTTTACACTGTCAATTATATTTTACCTCCTGGAGAGTCTAACTAGATAGACTCCACTAATAATAAGTAAAAGAAGCATTTTAAGTGACAGTGTTTTGTCCCCAGAGTTGCAGTCACTCATAACCCTTCTTCAAGACTATAAAAAACATCACCCCAAAGTATTTTACCTTTTTAATTAAAATAATTATCTGACCTTTCTTAAACAGCGCTCATTTCCTTTCAGCTAAAACTATATTTTACCCTGGCCTTCCGAACAAGCTAATTTCTAAGCAAACATATTCCTTCATGTTTATTTCAAGGTAGGGTTAATGATAGCAGAGCTTTTTGAGCCATAAAGTTATTTTCTGGACTGACCTAAAATTGAATTAGATTAAATAGACTAGAACTGTGGCCATCAACATGCAGTCACATATCTACCTTTTCACTAATCACATGCATTCAAACCTTCAATATACCCAGTAAATATTTGGTGTCCAACCTCTGCATTCTGAGGAAGAGCTTAAACTTCACTGCTGTCTATGTGTTGTTTATAGCCAGTTTCTTTTTTGATTGACTGGTACCTGTATCATATTTTTTAAATATCTCCATTGTTTAGCAGTCATACATTAATGCTGATATGGAATAAGTAGTTTAAAAAAGTATATAAATTACAATGCTGTTCATGCTTGGGGGTTTCGGTCACACAGTGCAGAGAGGAATAACCTCTGAGCATCACTACGTATGACCCAAAAAGCAAAAAATTAAAAAAAAATTAGGAGTTAACCTTGAATCATTTCCCTTGTATTCACAGTTTTAAGATTCTACTGCAAAATCTATGTTGTTGTTGTACCTTTGCTACATTCTAGTTGTAAAGAACCTGCCATTTTTGCAGGCTATGGGGTGGGGGAATTGGGGACATTAGTGGTGAGAAATGGCCACTGGTGGAGGGCGGGTTACTGGAACACTATGTGACCGAAACCTCTAAACATGAGCAACATTGTAATTGTATATCTCATGGGGTGGTACAATAAAATGTTTAATAAAAAAAAAGTATATAAATTATCTGGAAAGTATACCACTGCATTTGGAAAACATTTCTCCCTATGGTGTTGTGAGAAAAATCTTAGTTTTCAGAAGTAATGGGAAAACTTGTGACAAATGTATCCTCTTGGTTTTGTTTTAAGTGATATTTTATTTTAAATGATAGCTATTGGGAGAGGCAAGCTGCTGTGGGCCTCGGAGCTCCTGTGTGTTATTGCAGGGCATGATGAAAATGCAAACCCCATTTTTTGCTCTTTATCTGACCATTTATTAGACTTCTGTTTGCAGAGAACAATCCTGAGAGATGAGATACTATCCCCCCCACTAAGAGGACAGGTTGGCTTATATTTGTTACATCGGCAGTGAATAGCAAAGCTCAGAGTCTCAGCTTTAGAAACAGTCCATTTTGGGGTTGCAGGCATCAATCATGATACCTTTTTGTTGCCCTGGTAAACTTGGAGAGCATTGGGAGGTGAACCAAGTTACTGTGAATCTCTTACAACTGCTTTTGCTGTGAGCGACACAGTCTCTTTCTCTGTCCAGGGTTCCTCCATGCTCTTTGCTGTTCTTGGTGAAACAGTAACAGACTCATTTTCTACTTCTTAAGTAGGGTAAAGCCACAAAACCCTACAAAATTCCTTACCCTTTTGAAATATTTCTATGTATACCCATAAATAGGTTTTATAATGGTAATATTATTCCAAGCTTTCTAATGATAAGTCAATAGAGAATATTTTTCATTAGTTTTAACTCCATTATGAAGTGTAGGTCTCTGTTTCTTTATCTGTGAACTTGTTTGGTGGATGAAGTGGGGAAAGAGGGGGTGCAAGGTAACCTAGTTAATACAACAGTTCACTTTAAATCTTGGCAACAGGAAGGGCAACCATCAGATAATGAAACACACTAAGAAGCAGAGATGACAAACATAAAAGCAGCGCAAGAGAGGGAACTTTCTCTTTGATCTCTCACTCTTGTCCAGGCAGAAGGTAGGAGATCAGCAATTCCCACCCACCTAAGCTGAGAACAAAGGAACATCAAAGGGAAAAAAATCCTGTGAGAGGCGGTCTGTGGCTTCCAGTACACTGTCTTCCAGAAGGACACAGAGCCTATGAAGCAGTGTGAGACAGTTATGAGCTGTTACCATGTGGGAAAAGGGAGAACAGCTTGGGGCGAGACATAATGTTCCCAGAAAACAGATAGAGGCCTGGACATTGTCAGGGACCTAGAACCACCTACTTAAACTGTACAGTAATGAAATTTTAATTTTATAACCATCTGGAATTTTATGTTAATTTTACATATAAAAATTCAAGAACCCACGCAGTAGCTAACCAGTTTTGCTGTAGCAAAATGAGTGGGATTCTGTCTATCCGAGTTTCCAACTGGGATCTGGAACAGTTTTCTCAAGTAGAATCAAATGTTACCCCTCTGGGTCCCTAAAGTGTTCCAAGGGGGCATAGGCAAAAGACATATAAACGTGGAGCTACAGCATAGACTAACTGGTAGGTCACAGCAAGGGAAAAGGGTTGGAAGGGTCACATGGTCAGTAAATGTTTCAGAAACACTGTTTTAAGAATGAGTGATGGGTCACTTGAGGGATCCTGTCTTTAACCCTGCTTGCACAGAGTTGAAGGCAAACTATTTCGGTGTTGACTACCTGGTCCACTTTCAGCAGGTAACTACTGATCCTAATCAGTCCTAATCATCATTCCTCTTTGTGTTCCCCTTAGCTATATAGAGACTGCCTGTATATATTTCTGACATTTCCTCTAGAACACACTTCCCAACTTTCTTATTTCCTATTAACCAGAATCCAAAATACAAATAATAAGAATCTTCCTTTCCTTCTTTAAATAAATTTTAATTTAATTAAAAACTATGATTTAAAAAGTTATTGATAGTTGGGTTTTAGGTATATAACATTTCAACACAACTCCTCCACCAGTGTTAACTTCCCCACCAGTGTTCCCATATTCGCTCCTTGCCTGCAACACCTTGACAAGCACATTAAAAAATGTAGTTGTTGCCCCTTGAATCTCATGTTTTGAAGGTTATTGTATCTGTGCTTTGGATATACAGCAATACCAGTGTTGTACAGCACACAGGAAACACTTGCCAGGGTTTCCCCAGTATTTTCCTTCCTTTTCTTCCTACCCTGACCTTCGACCCCAGCTTGCCTCCAATGCTTTCTTCTCTTCCCTCATCTTCTCCCTAAATTCTGGGTAAAAGGTGATCTAGGCATATTCCCTTTACTGCATTACATTTCCTCATCCTGTTGTTGTATATATCACAGATAAGTGAGATCATTCTGTGTCTTTCTTTTTCTTCAGGCATGCTGCATTCAACCTATCTTCTAGTTTCAAGCAGCTTGCTGAAAATTTCAACATTCATCATATTGTGAGGTATGATGGAAATCATTCCTCACAATAGTATTCCATTGTGTATATACCACATCTCTATTGTCCATTTATTTGTCATTGGACACCTAGGTTGATCCCATATCTTTGCTATTATAGTAAATGCAGCAATGAATAATGGTGTGCATATGTCCTTTTGAATTAATTATTTTGTGTCCTGTGGGTAGAAAATATTTTTCTTCCTATATCAACTCATTTTCTTTCTATCTCAACTCTCTGGATATTTCCCAGGAAAAAGAGAACATAGGTTCTTCACTACCCTCAAATTCTACAAACTTTCTTGAAACAATTTTTCATAGCTTGATTCCTAGTAAGGCATGGAGCTTCCAAGGAGCTCTAGTTTTCCAGGAGATTTTTACTCTATGTTATAGAAATTAAACAAAGAGCAAGAAAAAAACAAGTTCTAGTTTGTGTGAACAACTATCTTGATTTGCCTGGGGCTGAGGGAGTTGTCTGGACATAGACTTCCATTTTTTTTTGGGCCACACAGGCAATTACCAGGGGTTATTCCTGACTCTGAACTCAATAATTACTCCTGGGGTGCTGGGAAGAATTGGGTCAGCCATTTGCAAGCAAACACCCTACTCTCTGTGCTATCACTTTGGCCTCTAGGAGATTTCCATTTTCAAAAACAGAATTTTCTTATATATGAGTAAGATACTAAACTACAAGCTTGTTACCCAGTCACATAGTTCTACATTATATGAATAAGTTATGTTACAGGGCCTCAAAGATTAGGACTTTTAAAGCTTATAAAGTCAAAATTTGCCTTTTCCTTCTCTGACTTTTGTTCTAACAATTGTATCTCAAAACAATGAATGTCCTTGAATAAAATGGAAGGAAAGAAAAATAAGAAAACCTAGTAAGCTAGGTTAAAGAGTATTAGCTTATTGTAGCTACCTTTGACAGCTTAAGTTTGGATGTGAGTTTATTATAACCCGTTAGGAACTTTTTAAGTAGTGGGTGGTGAGATGTGTGTGTGTCTGTATGTGTGTGTGTGTTGAAAATACTCCTGTAAATATCATTAAGGGAAAGTGCTGATAGAAAAATAAAGTATCTGGAGAGCAGCTAGACTTATACTAAAACACCATAAAATTGAAATTTAATAGAAATAAAATTAAATAAAATATAAAATTTAATTTACAATCAAATTAATTAATTAAAATAATATTTATTATAAATTATAATTTACAATAGGTACAAATATGGTTATAAATACATTATAATTAATTATAAATAAAATTATATTTATTATACATATAAAACTAAGTTAAAATTAATTTGCTTTTAAATTAATTTAATCAATTAAAGAAAATTGTGCATATTATAATACAAAAATTTCATTATACTTTATTTACTTCACTTCACTTGTATCACTTGTCTTCCTGTTGATCATCGATTTGCTTGAGCACCAGTAACATCTCCATACATCCTGTCACATGCTAGTGTAGCCCAAGGGCATCTGCTCGCTCCAGGAACATAAAGATCTCGAAACCATTCCTTCAGATCATGGGAATGAGCTGAAGGAATTGCTTACTGGTATTTGGCATATCAAATATGACATGGGTAGCTTGCCAGGCTCTGCTGTGTATATAATAAAGTATATATAATATATATGTGTATATAATACACGTGTGTATATAATATAAATATGTGTATATAATATAAATAATATACATGTATATAATAAACATAACAATATACTTATATATGAAAATAAGATATAAATCCCTAATATATATAAAATAAAATATAAATCATAATGCATATTTCTGTTCTTTTAAATATTTATATTTCTTATATTACTTTTACAATCAACAAAATTTTATTAAACAAATCTTTAAAAATAAAAAAAAGAAAAGATATGTCAAGGTCAAAATATGTGACCATGTTACTAAGTTCTAGGATTCCACTACCGATAACAGAAATCCACTGATGACTTTTGAACAAAGAATATAACATAAGCTATCAGTGAGACTTTTAGGTAAGAATTTTGAAGGATCCTGCTGTTATGTATGTAGGTTTTTCCATGGTTGGAATACTTGGATTTTAACAGAGATCTTTTACTTTCAAATCCCAAAGTAGAAGTGCAAAAAGCTCTGTGACAGGTGTTTGCTCAGTGCTTGCCAAATATTTTCACTTAGTTGAGCATTTCTTTCTCTTACTCAAGTGAGATGCCCTTTTCTTCATCAAAATAATTTAAAGGTCAGCTAGACAACTGGTTGAATTTGTCACCCCCAACAGTCTCTAAATGCCGACTTGTCTGAGGGTTTCCAAATTGATCAGTCTTCTTTCTAAAGACTGAATTTTAGGAGGATGATTTTATATTAAACTATGAAATTGACTGTGCTAATTTTCAGTAGCATGCTACTATAATGCAATAAGAAGATATCACAGGATATATATTTGTACTCATACCCCATATAATGTGCCAAATCCACATGTTGGTATTTGCTTTTATTTTTATAATAGTTTTTCATAGAAACTGAGTAAGAAAATATAGAGATTTTCTTCTAGATATATTAGTATGTTGGTTACTAGAAAAATGTGAAGAGAATAATGAATCAGATTAAGAACCTCTTTTTTACTCCAGTTTCATTTAGATACAACAGTTGGGATTCAAGATATGTGTTAAGGTAGCATGAGTTTTGCAACACTCAAACCAAATACTCATGTTTCTCTGTGAACAACTCTGGTTTCTATCTGAGGTTTAAATCACTTAACACTACTATGTGGTACTCTGCTGTTCTGCATTTTCAACAAGCATTGTCCAAAAGAAATTTCCAGTCTGATGCTTGCATATCATAATCTTGTCATCTTTCTAAAACATAAAATGATTTAAGCTTCACAGCTGTTATTGTTTCTAATAGAACAGCTGTCCAGCCCTTCCAGAGACAATGCCAGGTGTACAAGAAGGCTAACTATGCAAATTACAATGAAAAGCTGAACAATATCCTGGTGAATTTGATCATTACAGGCACTGGCCTAAATGATTTAGGATACAAATAATGAAAGTTGTTTTCACTGCGATGTAGGCAGGCAAGGGGTGGGGCACAAGGCAATGAATTGTTGCCCTAAGGCTGTCCAAAGTCACCTTTTGGAACCAGGAACCAAGACTTGATGAGAACCATTAACCAACAACAAACCCTGAGGTAGCTGGATCAGCCTTTCCCCTGTCAGCCCTTACTCCGACTACATTCCAGGACAGAAGATCCATCAGGAACAGAGGTCAAGAAAAGGAGATTTTCAAAGAAGACCACTCCCAAAGTCTACTCCCCTTGCCAATGACCCTAGCAAATTAGGTTGAAGTCCTATATGGGGTAGCTTGGGGAGAATCTATAAGCCGTCCCTGAACAAGGGACGGTGCGCACTAAGCTGCCTGGGCACACATGCTGCCTAAGCCCAAATGGCCGAGCACATGTGTGCCCGAGAACGTGTGTCACTTGAAACTCCCCTCTTGAGATGTGTACTCTCTCTCTGCTTTCTTTCCTCCTTCCCTTTCCTAAAACCTCCTTAATAAAACCTGTTTTACTTCACTGCTTGTCTACTCCTGAAAATTCTTTTTTCAGTGAGCAAGACAAGAACCCTGAGGAAACCCCGGTAAGGCCTAGGACTGACTTTCCTTTCCTGCAGAGCACTTCTCGCTCCAGCCCGAGTCCGTGGCTCCCCAAGAAATCTCAGGTGATGAGGATCGACTCCCGTGCCTAGAGATCAAGCGGACATGATATGTGGCTTGACGGCCACCTCGTGGGACTGGTGGGGCTCAGGCCCACGTCGTGCAGGGGCTCATCACAGATTTTATCAGTCCTTAGCTTTCCCAGAGGTTCTGGGCGGCAGAAGGTGACTGGGGAGAAAGCGACCATCTCTCTTCCCCTTCCTGCCTCACTTAACCTCCCCTCCCCTTGAGATTCACCTACATCAACTGGTCAAAACAAAGCAGCAAATTGTTTACTTTGTTGGGGGACAGGTTTAGCTATTCTGGGAATTTTGTTGTTTTGCCCACTCCCAGCTTAGTCTATTTAAGCCAAGTTTCATTCTAATGAGACCTCTCTTCTGTGTAAACACTGCTAGAGGGTGTGGCAGTTACAGAAGTCACCTTGATTGAATAACTTCTGACTTATACATCTACTAAGACTTCTATGTTTTCTAGATTGGGCACAGCTCCTCTTTATACCCATGGCACCCAGCGTGGGATAGTTAGGAATTTACCAGGAGACTACCACCCTGGCTATGTTGAGACTATAGGAAGACTATAGGAAGGATCATACTAGTTTGCTCTAAGCAGGCAAATGTGACCCTTTCAGTACACGAGAACAAGATACTCAGAATCACCCTGATGCAGATAATAATAAGAAGGACCTTGTGGGTACCATCTAGATTACATGAAGCTCATGAAGTTAAGATGTATTACTTTATACCAGCCCTCTCTCCAGTGTTTTACATAAGAGATAATCTCAGGATTAGTCCTTGGCATAACCTTTGTTTATACCTGCAATAGGGGTGTGGCACTACACTCTGTTTAGAGTTCTTTGTTGACATGACCCTCCCAGTTGGATTACTTTGTTGTATATAAGGGGGACTGACTTGAGGCCCCTTCACTTTGGGCCTTTTCACTTTGACTTTGGGCCTTTTTGCTTTGACTTTGGGCCTTTTCACTTCAGCTTTTGGCTCCTGTGGCTTTTAGCTCCTTGGCCTTTTGCTTTTGGCTTTTGGCTTTTTGCTCTTTGGCCTTTTGCTCCTTCTTCTGGGTAAGACTCAGTTAGGGTGAGATCCCTCTCTCTCTCTGGTGGGAGAATTAGGCTCTTTTGTATGGTCTAAGTTCGGACCAGAGCTAGAGTTTGTTCATTATATTGGAGTGCTGTGGAAGAGCTTTTGTACTATTAAAAGCCTTTTTGGAACTGCACCGGACTCGTGAGTTTTCATCTGTTCTCCCGGCGTCCTTGGAGGTAGAAGAGAACTTCTGTCCTGACACTGTTGGGGACCCCGGTGGCGTCCCCGACATCTTTAACTTTTTAATTTTTTTCTATTTACAAGTTTTTTAAGTTAATAGTTAATGACTTGCTTAAGATTACTTTCCCAACCATTCAAGACATTCATCTTTAAATAAAGGTAAAAAGAACTTGAACAAGACTAATGAGAAAGCAAAATGGAAGCTCATGCCAGCCATCTAACCTGTCAAGCTCAATGTTTTACAACAGGTAAAAAAAGCTTAGAAATGTGAATCAAATAAATGCAAAATATCTTAAAATTGATGCCAAAGTGGTAGTAACTTGACTTTATAGTTATATTTTATTTGTTACTTTCACTATCTAATTACATATTTAATCATTTTTCTCTTAGTATACTTAGAAAATAATGTCTCTATTATAAACAGTCAAGTCTTTTATAATCCTTTGAGAACTTCAGATATCATTTAAGGTCAACTCATTCTGCTGACTATATAAATATCCTAGAAGAGTTATAAGAGTGTGTCAGAAACAAATATCTCTTAATATTTATTATTCATGAACCAAGTATCATATAAGTGTAAGATAATTTAAACATATAATGGCTAAACAGCCATTGGATTTAATTAACTAGAAAATTTAATATTGCAATTTGATTTTGTCTTCAAAGAAAATTGAACATTTAAATATTCAACAGTTCCCATTGGTTATATAACCTTTAGCAAATTTTAAAACATATTCTTTTAAGAGAACCTTAAAACAGAATTTTAGCCTGTCAACCGTTGGCATTTGCAATCACAATCAGATAAAATAATTCCAAACAGAATTATGACTGTACATCTAGTATGGTGATATTGCACCTGTAAAACTTAGTAACACTACATGGTTAACTAAATAAAAATAGTAACACTTGCATGATTAATAATTCTAAACATATCATCTTTCAAATCATACTATGTGCATTAGACCCCCAAGTAAAGAACAAACTAGGAAACCAAATGTCCTTGGAATAGGCCCAGATATTTTCTTAACAATAAAGCCAAAAATATGAAGTACTTTCCAGAGAAATGACAAAATGCTGATATTATGAAAAGCACTTATTTCTCAAATTTATTTAATTTATTCACTGTCTTCCTAAACACATTTTAAATATCAAATCACACTTAATATATTAGATTACTACAGATTAGCTAGTTTTTACTAAAATGGAATAAAGTGTAACAGATCCAGTAAAGAAAGAGAAATAACTCCCTTTTTTTTGTAGGACACTAATTTTATTAAGATAACTGTTCCAACAGTGATGAAATCTGACTTTTGTTCCAAAATTGCAATAATTTTGACAACCTTCAGTGAAAAAACATAAAAAGTTGGTTTTCTGACTACAGTCATAGAACCAGATGAGATTATTTCCCAAATAATTTTTTTTCTTTTTTTTTTTTCAAGTTACACTAGATGGTGCTCCAAGCTATCTCCTGGTTCTATACTCAGGGATCACTCCTGGTGATGCTCAGGTGACCTTCTGGGGACCTGGGGATAGAACCCAAGTTGGCCATGAGCAAGGCAAACATTCAATGAACTATACTATTGCTCCAACCTAATTTCCAAAAACTTTTCTCTGATAAATTTGTATCATTGCCCCAATAAAAATATTTGGAAAAGAGTGAAACAAGACATAACTTTAAAGACACATAAATGACTAACAAAATGAATTAAAAACGTTATTATCACTTTTAATTAGGAAGATTCAAATCAAAACAAAAAATGAAGCAATAGCTCAAATAAGTGAAAAGGGATATTCCAAAATATCAGGGAAAAAGTACTTGAGAGTATAAAAGAGAAAAATGTATGCCCCATTTCCCCATTGGTTGGAGTATAAAATGGCTGAATATCATAGAATTGGTATATTTTTAAAATTAGAAATAGAACTACATATAACCCAGCAATTTCTTTCTTGGTTATCTGTTCAAAGAACATAAAAAAAACCAATTCAAAAAGATAAATGTCTACTTATATCTTCTTCCAAGATGTGAAAACACCCTAAGTGCCCAACAACAGATGTGTGGATAAAGAAATCATTATATGTATACAATTAAATAGCACCAGCTGTAAGAAAATTGAAACTTTCAGCTAGAACATAGAATAAGAGGGTATCATAGTAAGAAAAATAAGTCAACAGGAGATCTACACATGCAAAGTGACATGACTTATACGTGGTGAACAGAAAAAAGCAATGGAACAGAGAATGTCCAGTGAAAACTAACCCTTAGACTCTAACAATAGAATGATGTTCCCAAGGTGTCTGCAGGGACAGAAAGGTCCTTTTGGACATTGGTGAGAGAATGTTGTCATTTTGGCTATATCTAGTATGGCGATACTGGACCTCTAAAACTTAGGAACACTTGCATTGTTATCTAAATAAAAATAGTAACACTTGCATGATTAATAATTCTAAACATCATACTATGTGCATAAGGAAATAAGGAAATATTTTCATAATGATAATCTATGGAGCAAAATTATGAAAGATTCTGGGATATGAAGAGATCTCTAAATGAGGCAAAAATAACTTGTCTTAGCATTAATCATTTTGAAAAATACCCCAGCAGGTTTTTATGGTTACAATTAGAACCAATTATTCTCAACATACTTTTCAACAGAAGCCAAAATGTTTTCTGTACCAATATCCCTCTTTTTTATTTAATATATACTGTCACTGTCTTCCCATTCATCATCAATTTGCTCGAGTGGGCACCAGTAACATCTCCATATGTCCTGTCTCATGCTAGTAGAGCCCAAGGGCACTCTGCTTGCTCCAGGAACATAAAGAGCCTCAGTCCATTCCGAATGAGATCTTTAATTGTTACTGGAATTTGGCATATCAAATACAACACGGGTAGCTTGCCAGGCTCTGCCGTGCAGGTAGCATAATATATACATTCTCATAAATAAAAGGTAGAAGTTTTCATCATGGTAGAAAAGGAGGAATTGTCTTGTATTTGAAAAAAGATTAAATTGGAAGAATGTAATAAAGCATTGTATTATGCTTTGTTCTTTTTTTTTTTTGCTTTTTTTGGGTCACACCTGGCTATGCTCAGGGGTTACTCCTGGCTTTGCACTCAGGAATTACTCCTGGCGGTGCTCGGGAAACCATATGGGATGCTGGGGATTGAACCCGGGCGGCATAGGCGGTCAGGTGCAAGGCAAACACCCTACCCGCTGGGCTATCGCCTCCAGTCCTGCTTTGTGACCAGAGCATAGTACAGCAGGTAAGGCACTTGCACATGGCCGACCTGAGTTCAATCCCCTAAGACTGCAGATTATCCCTGTGCCCTACCAGTAGTGATCCCTAACATCCAGGAGCAAGACTTGAGCAGAGTTGGATATGTACCCAAAATAAAACAAAGGAAGAGAAAGACAGAGAAGAGAGACAGAAAGACCAGAGAGAGACAGACAGCAACAGAGAGAAACACCAAATATTTTGTAAATCAAATTAAAATAATATTAAAAAGTGACAGATATTTCTTCAGAGGTACACACATTGAAATGCCTCCTATATCATATCAATGAGACCTTGTTTGTGATAAAGGAGCATTTCTGTAATCACTCTTATTTGCTACTCTTTGAGCTTATAATTTTCCATTCCAAGAAAATTCACTTACACTTCCTAAAACAAAAGTAAGCAAATTTCTCTTCCAAAAATAAAACTGTGCCAATATGGAACTGTGCACTTGGGCAGACAGGAGCAGCAGGTCCTACTAATGTGGTGTATACCACATACAAGTCTTCATGCTCATTAGTATGTCTAGATCACTAGACCTCCCGTTGTTCACTGATATCCTCAAGCGGGCGCCAATAACATTTCCATTTGACCCTATCACGTGCCAGTGTAGCCCAATGGCTACTGGTTATTTCAGGAAAACGAAGAGCCTCAAAACGTTCGCTCATGGTCTTGACGAAGAAGTATAACCATCTTGTAGGTGGGCGGCCACGTGATCCTTTTGTCATCCCATGGGATCCAGTCAGTAACAGCTCTAGTCTAGTGGTTGTCTCCCAAATTGCATTACATGTCCAGCCCATCTGATTTTGGATGACTTGGCAAAAGAAACAGCGTCCCTGACTCTGGAACAGCGAAGGAGGTTGGAACTCTGGATTCCTTCTCTCACTTAAGTGAGGCGTGATATTCCAAGCATAGCTCTTTCAATTCCTCTTTGGGAGAACCAAATAGCGTTCTCATCCTGCTTCCGTAGGGGCCCAGGTCTCTGAGGCGTATGTTAATGCACGGAGAATTGTGGAATTGAAGAGATGTGCCCAGAGTCGGAGGTTCTTTGTCTTTTTCGCTATTTCTTCGATGCTTTTGAAGGCAATCCATGCTGCTTTCTTCCTCCTGCACAGTTCAGGTTTTAGGTCATTCATCATGTTAACTTCTCAACCTAGGTACACATAACTGCTGCATTCAGAGATGTTTGTTCCATTGAGAGTGAATGGGGCCTCTGGAGCTAGTTCATTTTTCATGAACATAGTTTAGTTGAGATTCAGCTGTAGACCTATCTTTCCACATACTCGGTTGAAGTCAGCCAGCATTTGTGACACTTGGTTAATGTTGGTGTTATTAGAATGATGTCATCAGCAAAACAGAGGTGGTGTAGTTGCCCACTGTCTATCTTCACTCCCATTCCTTCCCATTCTAATTGTTGCATGATGTTCTCAAAGGTGGTGCTGAAGAGTTTTGGTGAAATGGTATCACCCTGTCTAACCTCTCTTTTGACATCAATGATCATTTCCTTGTAGAATGGTGAGATCCTGGTGGTGAATTTGTAATAGAGCTCACAAGGATCTTGATGTATTGGGCTTGAACACCCTGTTTGGCTCGGGCTTCAATAACACTCTTGGTCTCCACAGAATCAAAGCCTTTCTCTAAATCAATGAACGCGAGACAGAGCGGCATCTTGAACACCCTACAAACCTCAATGAGCTTAGTTACCGTGTGGATATGGTCGATTGTGCTGAATCCTTTTCAGAAGCCAGCATTGCTTGCATGGTTGTCCTTCATCTAGTGTTCTGTCAATCCTGTTCAGGATGACTTGAGTGAACAGCTTGTAGATGACAGACAACAGGCAGATGGGCCAATAGTTGCCAATGTCGTGAATGTCTCCCTTCTTGAACAGTAGAACTGTCCTGCCAGCTTTCCATTGGGAGGGCACCTTGCACTCAGACAGGTAGCATGTGAAGAGCCGAGCTGGTGGCGTTGGTGTCCCTGTCAACATGACAGTGGCCATGAACATTGATTCATTTGCATGTCTAACAAACTGGATAAGACGATTACACTTGAAGAGATGTGGCCCACTGCCAGCAATTTCTATCTTCGTTGTCTACGCATCAACATCCACATACAATGAAGATGAAATTGAGAAATTCTACATGAAACTGGAGGAGTTCTATAAAAAGATCACACCTTCTACAAGATCATAGTTGGTGATTTTAATGCCAAGATAGGACCAAGAAAATCAGCTGAAGAACTCCGCATTGGGTTCCATGGCCTAGAATGGAACGAACAGGGTGAGAGACTGAGTTCATCATGTCCACCAAGATCATTCATGGAAACTCATAGTTCCAGAAGGCTGAATCGAAACATTGGACATGGGAATCTCCTGGTGGACAGTTTCACAATGAAATTGACCACATCATCTTCAATCGAGGTTTTTGCCTGACTGATGTCGCTGTCTTCCCAAAATTCAAACTGAATCAGACCACCATCTCCCTTCGTGCAAAATTCTACTTCACGCAATGGGGAGAAAAGGCTGCAAAGCTTAAGAAGAGAACTCCTGGAATGAACACCAATTGGGAACTCTTTGGCACCATTGCAGCAACATGGGAAGATACCATCATTGATGACATCGATGAAGAATACAACTGACTGGTTCAGCACCTCCATGATAGTGCGAAGAATGCTAAGAAAGAGAAACACTCAAAAGGATGCCTGTCTTCAAAAACTCTCGAGCTCATTTGTCAACATGGCAAGGCATGAACCTCAGCCAACCAAATGCTAAAGTCCAAGCTTGCAAAGCAGTGCAGAGAAACGATAAAGGAAGACCTCAAGTTCAAAAGAGCAGAAATACTGGAAGATGCAGCAGAAGCTAGGAAAAGCATTTGCAAAGCCCGCCTGTCCTTCGCCAACTATAAGACCAAGATGACTGTCCTCCGATGCCCTGATGGATCTATCACACTTCCAGAAAGGCAATGGAGAACATTATCCATGACTTCTATTCAGAGCTTTTTGATAGCCACGTCCACCTGCCCACATACCAAATTCTGCAGGATGGATATGTCGTTCCCAACATTCTCCCTTCTGAAATCCGACATGCCATTTCGTCGGTAAAGAAAGAAACAGCACCAGGCCCAGACAAAGTCAGACCCACACACTAGAAGAAACTGCCGTCAGTACTCATCAATACACTGGCTTGGCTCAATACATTTGTATGCAAACATGTTTATGTTGTCCATATGTTAAGTATGTCCACATACAAATGCCAGAGCACAAATGCCTCTACAGTGACGGAACTGAACAAAAAATGGATTTTCTGTCACTAATAATTGTGCTTTTACTTTTACTATTATCAGAAGAGATAAACAAAGAGCCCATCTCAGTGAATCTCAGTTTTATCACTTGGGGAAAACAAATTCTGAAGCTATACAGAAGGAATGTTGTAGAAGAAGTTCTCAAGGACTTAGAATTGGTTTGGAAAACAACTGTGGATTTATGCAGGTTATAGACTCATACAGTTTTAAATGTATACATATATTTATAGATACTATTTGATTAATTTTATATAACATTCAAAGTTTTCAGATATGCAAATAATTTAATTCAGAGAGAAAAATGTCAGTATGTTACTATCATATTCTATTTTGAAAAATCAGAACTTAAGACTTTATGAACTTATGAATTTATAAATTCATCATATCACATATTACTGTGTCCTTTCCCACCTTGTGAACACTGTCAGAACAACCTAGCATAAGGGTTTATCCAAAAAAATCTCGTTTGGTAGGTGTCTCTAACCATCCGCATGTAATACCCTAGGAATCAAGCACAAAGGGCTTTTCATCTTTACATATCTCGCACAGAGGAGCTGATTAAAAAGCCTTACCTTCCAGGCTTCGTACTGTATTTCTGCAGACGTGCTTTAACTTCATCATATGTGAGAAATGCCATATAACCAGGATGTGTTACAGCTAAGAAATTCCAATTCCTCAGAATTGAGCCCCAAGGCTAAAATATGAATTAAAAAGATATTATTTAAAAAATACAATTATCAGTTATATATCAACTCATCATTTAATGTACTGGATATTTTTAAAGATACATTTTGATCACAAGGTTTTGATCAAGGTTTTGATCACATTTTGGTCATGAGGTTTTAATCAATCAATCTTTACTATCTCAGCAAGCATGCAAAGAAGGGCTTGTTTTCTATTCAGAAAATATGATTAGGCAGAAAATGTATTTTTGAGGCAAAGAACATCATGCGACAATTAGAATGGGAAGGAATGGGAGTGAAGATAGATGGTCGGCAACTACACCACCTCCGCTTTGCTGATGACATCGTTCTAATAACACCAAACATTAGCCAAGAGGCACAAATGCTGGCTGACTTCAACAGAGAATGTGGAAAGATAGGTCTGCAGCTGAATCTGAAGAAAACCATGTTTATGAAAAATGAACTAGTTCCAGAGGCCCCATTCACTCTCAATGTAACAGACATCTCTGAATGCAGCAGTTATGTGAACCTAGGTCGAGAAGTCAACATGATAAATGACCTAAAACCTGAGCTGCGCAGGAAGAAGAGAGAGGCATGGAATGCCTTCAAAGGCATTGAAGAAATAGCTAAAAGGACAAAGAACCTCTGGCTCTGGGCACATCTCTTTGACTCCACCGTTCTCTGTGCATTAACATACGCCTCAGA
Organism: Cryptotis parvus; assembly: GCA_021461705.1. Classification (NCBI taxonomy): domain Eukaryota; kingdom Metazoa; phylum Chordata; class Mammalia; order Eulipotyphla; family Soricidae; genus Cryptotis; species Cryptotis parvus. Next base: position 62,640 of record JAJIBD010000812.1, on the reverse strand, counting down.
GACCTGGGTCCTACGAAAGCAGGATGAGAATGCTATTCGGGTCTCCCAGAGAGGAATCAAAAGAGCTATGCTTAGAATATCACGCCTCACTCAAGTGAGAGAAGGAATCCAGAGTTCCGACCTCCGTCGCTATTCCAGAATCAGGGATGCTGTCTCGTTTGCCGAGGCATCGAAAATCAGATGGGCTGGACATGTAATGCGATTTGGAGACGACCACTGGACAAGAGCCATTATGGACTGGATCCCACAGGATGTCAAAAGGTCAAGACTCTGAAGGAACGGTTTGAGACGATTCATATTCCTGAATCAACCAGATACCATTGGGCTACAATGGCACGTGATAGGATCCAATGGAAATGTTACTGGCACCCGCTCGAGCAAACTGTTGAATAACGGGATTCCAAAGAATGTATATGTGTACATGCTGAGAACCAGGATTTCTTCATAAATTCAACTGTGCTCAAAAGCCTGAAACTGTGAGTAAAAAGCCAGTGTTTTTACAAATTATCGTAATGATTACTGTTTTATCCCAATTCTCATTCTCTCCTCATTTGATGTGATCCTCCCACTGTCTCTCATCTCCTTGTACCTTGATTTCTTTGCTACTGGCCTGAAGGCAAAGGCACTCATCCTTACCTTTTTGGCCAAAAATCCACCTGGCATTTTTCTACAAATATCTCTTCCCTAGAGAGGCCTTGCCAGACCACCGTATTTAAAACTGTTTTCTAGTCATACTATTTACTTCCTTGTGTGTACATTTTAAACTTTACTGCTTACAAAGGTTACACATTAATCATATCCTACCTCTGAGCATAGTATATACATATCTCACCAAAGAGATAAATAGTACTAAGGTGATATAAGGTGATATAGGAAATATAGTTGCTGGATACAGACAGAGAGAGAGAGAGAGGGGGGGAGAGAGAGAGAGAGAGAGAGAGAGAGAGAGAGAGAGAGAGAGAGAGAAGAAACATGCCTATCATAGAGTTAGGGGGTGAGGTGGTGGGAGACATATGGGGACACTGGTGGTGGAAAACTGTAGACTAGTGGAGGGATGGGTACTGAAACACTGTATGATTGAAACCCAATCAGGAACAACTTTATATCTGTGTATCTCAGAGTGATTCAATTAAAAATAAAAAAAAAAAACTCCTAACTCTTAGACTATTGTTATTTCTAGGGTAAAAGATTGTGCTCACATTTGCCTTATACTTAGACAATTTCAAAAATTAGAAAAGGTTAACTGTTTAGATGTGAGCTATTTAAAGACCTTTCCCAGAAATACACACACACACACACACACACACACACCAAGCACACACAAGCGTGCACTCACACACACACACACTGTGTATCATCTTCTCTTTAATCTAATTAGTTGTCCTTCCCATTGACTGGAAGAAAAAAAGGTAGGGATAGACAAATTTGCTTGGGGAGTGAATGATTCATCTCCGTCTACTTTTAAGGCTGAAGCCACATTTCATTCCAAGGAATTGGCAGTATACACACATTGCTTGCCAGATTATTAACTCAAATCTACATGAAAGAAAAAAGGTATTTTATGTTGCCAAGAGAAAGTTGTTGAAATAGTTCTCTTAAACATGTTTGGTAGAGAACAACTTCTTTTGTTTGCTTTAAGACTTGTTCCTAATCATTGTTAAGCAATTTTGAAATTTACAAGGCAGAATTCTTTAAGGATTATATCCTTTGAGATGAGGACAACATGAAAAGAATGTTTCAGTAAAGAAGACTATTTCTTCTTTTCTGACATAACGAGAAAAATCTTTGGGTATTTCCTCAAATATTAAAATATCTAATTAAACAGAAAGCAATTCTAGAAAACACTATTAGAAGAGATTCTATGTACCTGAAAGAAATACATGTTTTCAGTTTTTTTTCCCCTTAGGGTATGACTAAAAGTTGCATAAAGAATACTTGGAAAAATATCAGAATATGGTTTAAAAAATAGAAAATCAAGTGCTATTATAGGCACCATCTTTGATTTGCTTTATTTTATTTTCCCATCTAATGACATGGATAAAAAGCATATAAAATATTTGAGTCATAAAGTCCACACACATTAGTGGAAGAGTTGTTTAAATAATGATGAACTTTATAGAAAGTCTATGCATAGACCAGGTAAAAACAATCAAGAAAAAAAAAAGAAATTGCCATTTTTGAGCCAATTTTTGCAATGTCTAGCAATTTCTTTTTTCCCCCCCTCATTTTGGGTCACACCCGGCTATGTTCATGGGTTACTCCTGGCTCTGCATTCAGAAATTACTCCTGGCGGTGCTCAGTGGACAATGCAATGCCAGGGGTCGAACCCAGGTTGGCCATGTGCAAAGGCAAACACCCTACAGGCTGTGCTGTTGCTCTGGCCCCCATTTAGCAATTTCTTAATACATTTTTAATAGCTAATCCAAATGACCAGCTCCTAGCTGCAAAAAATATTTATGTAATGGAAAGAGTGTGTATACTGTTTTCCTTGTGAATGCAATAGCTTGAAACACATGGTAGCTATTTTTTTTTTTTTTTTTAAAGTACTTTGCTAACTAATGGATTAAGGAAAGCAAAACAAACAACTTTGAAAACTCAAAATTATTTTTAAAACTTCCTTCCACACACAATCACAAATTTTTTAATTTGTATTTTAAATGAAAATATTTGGAGTTTTTAAATGAATATAAATGTTAATGAAGAGAATTAAAGAAACTTAAGCTCTCCCTTTCCATTTTTTTTTTTTGGGCCCCAGGCAATGTTCAGGGTTCTCCTGGCTCTGCACTCCGAATTCTCCTGGTGGTGCTCAGGGAACATATGGGATGCTGGGGATAGAACCTGGGCCTGCAGGGCCTGCTTGCAAGGAAATGCCTACCCACTGGGCTTCGCTGCCCCCCACTATCTTTTTCTAAGACTACAGTATGATTTAAAATTAGGTTGCAGATGGCTTGGTGGATACTCTTTTCCTTGCTACTCATATTCTTACGAAAGTCTCCAGACGACTTTCTTCCTATTCCAATGAATAGTGAATGAAAATGAAAGTGCGGCGGTTCATCTAGTGGACTAGAATGACTACAAGAGTATGCTACATGCACGGCAGACCTGGCAGCTCTGTTGGTTTGATGCCAAATACCAGTAACAATTATAGACCACATTCCGGAATGGATTGAGGCTCTTTATGTTCCTGGAGCAAGCAGATGCCCTTGGGCTCTACTAGCATGAGACAGGACATATGGAGATGTTACTGGGGCCCACCTCGAGCAAATCGATGATGAACAGGAAGACAGTGATACAGTGAGTCCAATGATGTGAGACTCACAGACATGGGCAGAGCTGCTACTGGCTCTCCCTGTGTCCAGCGGTTCATGAGGCACCCAGGAGGGATGGTGGGTTCTAGCGCTGGCCCGCCACCCCAGCAGAGCCTCGCAACAAGCCAGACAACCCCCCCACTCCCTGAGGGCCTCCATTTTCCACATCCCCCACGTCAGAACTCCACCCAGCAGACCAGCCTCTCACAGCCCAGCTCATGCAGCCACATCAATTAATGCTGGATTTTTTTTTTTTTTTGCTTTTTGAGTCACACCCAGCAATGCTCAGGGGTTACTTCTGGCTCTGCACTCAGGAATTACTCCTGGCGGTGCTTAGGGGACCATATGGGATGCCGGGGATCGAACCCAGTTCGGCGCGGGCCGGCTGTGTGCAAGGCAAACGCCTTACCCACTGGGCTATCGCTCCGGCCCCTTAATGCTGGATTTAGAGATGACTACAAGAGTATGCTACCCGCGACGGCAGAGCCTGGCAAGCTACCCGTGCCATATTTGATATGCCATATTTGATATGCCAAATACCAGTAACAATTATAGACCTTATTCCCATGACCTGATGGGATGGTTTGAGGGTCTTTATGTTCCTGGAGCAAGCAAGTACCCTTGGGGTCTACTTGCATGAGACAGGACATATAGAGATGTTACTGGAGCTCACTCGAGAAAATCGATGATGAACGGGAAGACAGTGATACAGTGATTCCAATGATCTTTTATATACTGTAAGCCAATATTTCTCAAAAAAAAAATAACCTGAAATCTTGTATCTCTCCAGCCTCTCCCTTACTCTTTCTTCACAAGCTGAGGTTAGCTTTCAGTTAGACCCAATTCTGGTACATTAGATCCCTGAACTTTGAGCTCTTCACTGTATCACTGTCTTCCCGTTCATCATCGATTTGCTTGAGCGGGCACCAGTAACATCACCATATGACCTGTCTCATGCATGTAGAGCCCAAGGACACCTGCTTGCTCCAGGAACATAAAGAGACTCAAACCATTCCATCAGGTCATGGGAATGAGGTCTATAATTGTTACTGGTATCTGGCATATCAAATACGACACGGGTAGCTTGCCAGGCTCTGCTGTGCAGGTATCATACTCTTGTAGTCATCTCAAAATCCAGCATTTATTCTTTGAGGGCCAAAACTGGCATTTGAAAAGAATGGATTTGAGGCTCTTCGTGATTCTGGAGCAAGCAGAGGCCCTTGGGCTATACTAGCATGGGATAGGCACCAGTTACTGGTGCCCGCTGGAGCAAACCGATGAACATCGGGAAGACCAGTGAGAAATGATCCAAGCAGCGAAGTGAGCAGGCGGCTGCTGAAGATGCTGAGTGCAGTGTGTGCAAGAACCTTTGCGAGGGCCAGAGTACGGGGTTAAGCACTGGCCTTGCAGCCTAGGGTCCATGCCCTGCGCGGAGTGACCCAGAAGCTGAACCCAAATGGCCCCTTTCCCAGTGCACAGGCTTAACCCCAAGGATACGTGTTGACCATTGCTCTCCCAAAAATCCCACTCCTAATACCTGAATGCCAGAATTTTTTCTAGCTTGGTTATGTTTTGTTTTACATCAGCCCTTCCTAACTATCTCACACAGTTACAGACCAACCAAGCAAAGGAACTGTCCAGGCTACATCAAAATATATGTCATGCAATTACATATTCACCATTTTGTTTGCTTAGAAAACATGAACATGAGACTGTGACAATATTAAAACATTCCATTAAAAAGGAAAAATGAAGTCATGAAATTTGCCTATAAATGGATCAACATGGAAAGGATCATGTTGAGTGAAATTAGAGGGAAAGAGAGAGATATAGATATAGAATGACTGCATTTATTTGCATATATATACATATATATGTATATATGTATGTATATATATATATATATATAAAACACAGATTATGATACAAAAATCCAATGTCAGGTGAAATGTGGATGATATCTTACCAAAACTAGAAATTAACACAAACGTGTGGGAGTCAGAGGTTAGGTAAGACAGAGAAGGGAACATGTGTGAGTAAATGTCAAAAGGGCTAATACCAACCTAGAACTGAGTATTAAATACAGGCAAAAAATGCACACAATGGCCTCTAAGTGTATGTATTGCAATCAACAATATGTAGGAGAAGGAAAAGAGAGGGAGAGAGAAAAGAGATAAAGAACCTGCCATGGAGGCAGGATATGGGAGGGGGAGGAAATTGGGGACATTGGTGGTGGGAAATGGGCATTGGTGGAGGGCGGGATGGTGGAACTCTATGTGACTGAAACCTCCAAACATGAACAATGTTGTAATTGTTTATCTCACGGTGGTATAATAAAATATTTTAAAAAATCATGATGTCAATTCCTAGGAATAGGATCCATTTTACCTCATTTTAAAGAACACAATTAGTCAAAGCATTGTGAACTGAAACAAAACAAAAAGGAAGCCTCTCAAATCTACCTAACGGCTAATGAGAGTTTTTAACTACTCATGAAATTTTGTGTTCTAATAGATAGAAGACATTATTTGGTTTTTGGTAAGCTTGTGGTATTATTTTCAAAAAATTTCATAGATCTACTTAAGAAATCATATTCTCTCTCTAATTCCATGAGCACAAATAAGATATACCTTGTGCCTTAGAGTATTACATTCCTCAGACTTTAAAATGAAAACAATTTAAAGCAAATATACATACATAAAATGCCAGTTTCGTTAAGTGTTTAACCAACATCTAATATCCTCAAATACTTAATATAAAATGCAGTTAATAACTATTCTACAAAGTGTATAGACTTCCTACAAAAAAGCACCTTTCACTGTATCACTGTCTTCCCATTCATCATCGATTTGCTCAAGCGGGCACCAGTAACATCTCCATTTGTCCTGTCTCATGCAAGTAGAGCCCAAGGGCACCTGCTTCCTCCAGGACATAAGGAGCCTCGAACCATTCCATCATGTCATGGGAATGAGGTCTATAATTGTTACTGGTATTTGGCATATCAAATACGACACGGGTAGCTTGCCAGGCTCTGCCGTACAAAAAGCACCCTTATGAGAATAAAAAGGTGTTATGCATGAAAGTAATCCTAGTTCTTAAGGCCTCAGCAGTTGAGTTAGGCACTCATCTTGAACAAAGTCTACCTGCTTAGGCACTCAGAATGGTGCCCTGAGATCAACCTTAAGTAATCCCTAAACAAAGATCCATGCACACAGGAAAGCATAGCTCCACCCCAACCACCCTCAGAAAAGGTAAAGAATCTTTGTTCTCTTTATCAGGGAAAGAATCAAAGATTATAGTTGTTATCACCCTGGTCTCCCAGAGAGGAATTGAAAGAGCTATGCTTGGAGTATCACGCCTCACTCAAGTGAGAGAAGGAATCAGGAGTTCCGACCTCTGTCACTATTCCAGAATCAGGGACATTGTCTCGTTTGCCAAGACATTGAAAATCAGATGGGCAGAAGATGTAATGCGATTTGGAGACAACCGCTGGACTAGAGCCATTACCGACTGGATCCCACGGGATGTCAAAAGATTACGTGGCCGCCCACCTACAGATGGTCAGACTTCCTTGTCAAGACCCTGAAGGGAAAGTTTGAGGCTTTTTGTATTCCTGAAGCAACCAGATGCCATTGGGCTACATTGGCACGTGATAGGGTCAAATGGAAATGTTACTGGCACTCGCTGGAGCAAATCGATGAATAATGGGATTCAAGTGATCAAGTGATCGGACTGATAGTTAGCAAAAGGAAACTTTCTGCAGCTATTTATCAAATTTCTTATATAACTCTAAGTAAGTTATTTAAAACTTTGTAATAAAGCAAAATATAGCTGATTTTATTGTCTGATAGTGGTTTTTTTCATAAACTAAAGGTGAATTTTATGCAATCTTATTTTCCTATATATATCAGTTATCAGATCTTGGATATTCTTAAATATTCTTAGATATTCTTAGATAATACTGATTTTAGGATAAGGTCCTTCCCAGGATCTTTCACATTTATACACTGTATACAGTTCTAGACAGGTTCTAACTGATACCTGTCATCCCAGTAAGCCTAGCAATACACCAGACCAACCCACACAACACACATCATGCAGTCAGTCATTCTCAACATTCAGACTCCATAATTCCTCAGAGCTCCATCCCAGAGAAAACCTGATCTTTCTCCTATAAGTTTCATTAGTAAATGCTCGAGATAAGAGCCTTCTACTGATAGTATACCACCTACATGGCAGAGCCTGGCAAGTTACCCATGTTTTATTTGTTATGCCAAAAATAGTAACAACTATGGACCTCAATTGCATGACCTGAAGAATGGTTTGAGGCCCTTACTGTCCCTGGAGCAAGTAGATGCCCTTGATTGCTACACTTGCTTGCGACAGGACATATGGAGATGTTACTGGTGCCCGTGCCAGCAAATCGATTAACAATGGGAAGACAGTGATACAGTGATACAGTGATCAGATATTGCAGGCTAATGTGTCATTCTTATAACAGGTGAAACATGAAAACCTATATCAAACTCTAATATCTATTAAGGACATAGTTTTAAATAGGATAAATTATATAGATTAAAATATTAAATATAATCCAGTTTATATCAACTTGCTTCATTTATTACATAATTTATATTTGTAAAATTGTAAATTTTTTAGGTGGGGTAGTATTTGGCACAACTACATTTCTTAAATATATGATTTAGGGTAAGATTAAAATTTTTAATATGAATTTCCAACCTTCAAACATAAGAGTAATACTATTAAGGAAAACAAAAGTAATTTCATCAAATAATGATACTGTCTTCAAAAACAGTTATGTGAAGACAAATATGGAGAACTGGCTAAAAACATAAACAAATAAATAAAATAAGATTAATTTCAATATGAGGAAAAAAGTAAAAAAGTAAATTCCCCAAAAATTATATAATTAATCAAGATATTATTTTGATGAAATATTATAAAACAACTGAAAACTTGAATAAAAATATTTACTGGTGTGACAACTGTTTATAATATAGTCAATTACATCAAGGTGGTATAATAAAATATTAAATTAAGAATACAAAAAAAGAATACATTCAATTACATAAAATAGTTGTAAAATAGTAAACAATATAGTATATTTCTGTATATAGAATAAGCTTAATATTTATTTAAAAGTTTTTCAAATTTGATATGAATACAGGAAGCAGAAGGGAAAAGTTGGGGTCTAACTCATCAAGATACCCACCATCACTATTGTTTTCTATGATATTGGTTAAAATGATCAACAAGTAAAGTGAGAAACTAAATAGAACATATGAAACAAAGTTCCTTTGGATGAATAATCATAATTACCAAGCAAAATTCAGACTCATTTTAGCAGATATTTCTAACTTAAGTCAAATAATTAGTTCTAAACTCAGAGCAGCAAATGACCATTTATGAAAATGATCATAAATGATCATTGGTTAAGTTGAATGATTAAAATTATAGGCTACCAAAATTGAGACTTTCTACACATAGGTGTGTTGCAGGACACCTAAAAGCCTATGTCTCTGCATCTGCCCTGGATTGCCTCCTGCCGGTCACTTCATAGATAGGGGGGTAGTCTGAATGTGGCAGTCTTATCTGACCATGTATTCTGTACTGACTGGTATAAATATTCTCTCATGCTACCACAATCATCGTGGGACTAGCTAGATCTTACCAGCATATTTGCCTAGCCACGTTGGATCTCTAAGTAATTAGACCAGAGAGAAATGCTGTTTGCCTCCAAGCAAGCAAGCATGGCTCCCTGATAACTCAAAGGCAACTAAAATACCAAACTACCGTGAAATAGACGAGACTCTTGTGAAGGCTTGGAGAAATATTTAACTGGCATTAGTATTAGTCTTTGGTACAGGGACATGCCATCTCATGTAAAAAAGGAGGGTAGAAACCCCTTTTCTACCCTATAAAGGCAATTCCAGGCAGATTTTGGCTCAAGACATTAGGTGAGGTGCTGGGAGAAATTACCTGAGGGCATTTGATCCTTCCTGCCAGGGGAAGTTACATTTAGCTTATAGCTTCTCCCAGCTCTGCTAGGAGACTTTAAATTAGCTCTGGGTCCTTGTAAACAGCCAGATGTCTCCTGAAGTTGCTACATTTCTTTATAGCTATTTTTCTGTTCTCATCTCTAGATAGCCCAGCCCAAAATCGGCTGGGCTTGGGAGTTTGGGCAGATTTCTAGCTATAAAATAAGCTGCAAGAAAAAAGAGGCTCTCTTTTTCCCCTTTTGCCATTTTGGCTTCCCTTGGCGTTTTGCTTCTCCATCCTCTCCATTCTCTGTTGGGCCTCTACACGTGGTGGCAGCCATCTTGGCCTACACGTGGCTGGGGCCTAGCTGAGAATCCAGAGTTCGGAGGTTTCCCTGCTCTTGGATTGTATATTGGAATCCTGTGATAGTAAAGGCCTTTTAAAACTGCATCAGATTCCTGAGTCTTCATCCATTCCCCAAACAAACAGAATGACAAATGCCGGCTTGGGAGGCAGAAGGGAACTGGCTTCCTGACACTGTTGGGGACCCCGCGACGCTCCCGATATAGTTGAATGCATTCCAATTTATATATGAATATATTAGAGAAGGAAGACATTTTTAAAATGGAAGACTGAAGATCTATATAGGCTTACCTGAAATAGTCGAGTAAAAATATCAAATTCGAAAACAGAAATGTAATCATTGCAAGTTAAATCAATTGTTGATTTTAAAGCCATGGCTTCCAGGCCAGAGCTGATTTGATGGACCTCATGAAGGCACTGTCTGAATACTTTCCATGGTACAATAGTCCTGTATAAGGAAAAGAAGAGAAAAAGCAACTGAATTGTGTTATTAAAACACACTTTACATCAAACCATACCATTTATTTTAAATAACTGCATTTGTATTTAAAATAGCTGAATAAATAAAAAAAATAGTGAGAGAATATGTTTCAAAATTGAAAATATATGTCATGGAGTTGTCTTCACATTTGCGACACAATATAAAAATAATTTTTCTCTCCAACAGTAATTGCTTATCAAATTAGTTGTAAAAATATATCTGAAGGAAGGTACTAGGTCAGAGTTTTATGTTTCTAATCCCTTTACTAGTGTTTAGAAATAATTCTGAATCAAGTTAAATGGTCTCCCACCAATTTCTATTTAAGTGTGATAAGAAAATACATTCATTAGTGGGAACTCTTTGTTAAATGAAAAGATCAATATGTACCCACCATTTTGAGAATGTTCAGTTCAGAAATCATCATAATATTATGGCCAACCCCAATGTTTTCTGCTGATATGAATACACATGTATCTATCCTTCAATATTAATACAAAAGGAAATATAGTATTTTCACCAACAATGCTGGTTACTATATGAAACAGTAATTAGACAACGTTTATTAACTAGTGCAGTTCATGGTTCAGAACAAGAAAAATGCAGAGTAGTATTCAAGGAAAGGTTTCTCTCCTAACTATATTCTATTTGGCCAATGTTGACATTCAGCACTCTTTCTTTCCCAAAAATTAAGACTGATTATGTATTCTTGGTTACTTTTCCTCATTTTGGAATACAATGCCTATTTCTAAGAAATATTTCTAATGTTAAACATTTTAACTTTGAGATTTCCCAACTGTAGATTTTAACACAATTACTTCGCTAAAAATAGTTAATTGGGTTTCTGTATCATAATCTCTTAATAAAAGACTAAAATGGAAAAACTGAACTCCTCTTAGCCCTAAACCTCAGAGAGTGAAGTACTGTAACAAATACGCAGCTTTCACAGTAATTTAAAAAACACACAATGACAGTGAAATCTGGACATCAGAATCATCAACTCAATTTTCACACAAAAAATTACTGAATCCAAATCAAAGATACTTTGAATTTGTGTAACTGAGTTGGAGTTGGAAACTTGATTTCTAACAATTTTCCTAATGATGCTGATACAGCGAATCTGGAAAATACACTTTGACAATCACTGATCTATTGTATCCATTAATTGCTAAGGCAAGGCACTGTGGAGAAAAATAATAATTGTGATAAAAGAGACTCTCTATCATTGAAGGACACAATCACTGGGGCCAGAAATAAGATTTGTAAAGCAAATGAGAGAGGAGGGTATATTGCAGAGTAAGGGCTGGAGGAATCCCAGAGAAGGAATGTCCACTGTGACAAGATTAATAAATGAATATTGAGGGGGCTGGAGCGATAGCACAGTGCGTAGGGTGTTTGCCTTGCATGCGCTCGACCCGGTTTGATCACCGGCATCCCATATGGTCCCCCGAGCACTGCCAGGAGTAGTTCCTGAGCAAAGATCCAGGAGCAATCCCTGAGCATTGCTGGGTGTGACCCAAAAAGACAAAACAAAACAAAAGAATATTGAGGCCCAACATGAGGCATTAGGACCAGAACAGATTGAAAATGTAGGGAAGGAAGGTGAGATCTCCAATGGAGGGAGGGAACTTCCTCTCTGGTATACCTGAGAAACAATCAGAAAAGGGGATTGCAGCTGATACATATGGCATCAGACCAGAAGGCTTGGAGATTCAGGGAAGGGAGGTAAATTTACTGCGGGAGGAACCTACCTCCCCGCTACTCTTGAGATACACTGAGAAGAGCATTTGCTCTGTGGTCATGCATTTCTTCACCACTCCACAACTTATTGTTAACATACAAAAATATTGTAAGGGGAATATTATTGTTAACATACAAAAAATATTGCAAGAGGAAGGCTTCTGCTTAGCTCCAAGTGTCCAGCTAATGTGCATAGATGAGAACAGGCATCTACATTTCTTAGAAGTGCAAAAAACCAACATGGAACTGAAACTAACCTTAGGACCTGTGCCAAGATGTGGACCCTCCGTCCCCATGTGGAAACAGAGTGTTGGACTTGGCTTCCAGATTACCACAGCATAATGAGGAAATAACACAGATCCCAACCATGAGGAATGGAGGAAGAAAAGAGCCCTGAAGCCTCAACAAGGAATAACAACATACATAATCTATATGATAAAGAATTCAGAGATAAAATGGTGCAGGTGTTTAATGAGATCAAAGAAACGTGAAATGAACATCCAATAAAATAAAAGAGGATGTGAAAGAAACAATGGAATATGCAGTCAATAAAATACAGGAGGAAATGAGAGCGGAAATAAGAAAACTACAAACAGAAGTGTCACTAGTAAAATATCGGTAGATGAAATGAAAAACTCAATGGGTACCCTCAACAACAGAATGACAATGCCAAAGGTAGAATCAGTGAACTTGGAGGATGCAGGCATCCAGATCCAAGAAGCCTGAAGGATACCAGTTAAAAGAGACCTTAATAAAAAGACTCCAAAGACATATTCTAATCAGAACAAGGAATGCCATAGATAGAGACACAATACTGCAAGCAGTAAGATCAAAGGAATGCATTTGAACAGTCAGAGCAAACACAGACACAAAATAAATGGCTGGAAAACAATTCATGCAATAAAACTGCTCTACAAAATGTGGTGGCCATACTAGTATCAGACAACATAGATGTCAGGTGAAAAAGGTAAGGAGGGACACTGCAGGTTATTTGTCAATGATCAAGAGATATGTATATCAGTAAGAAATCACACTTTGAAACACTTATGTAATCTATGGGGACCCAGCAAAATATGTAAGCATTTGCTAATAGACTTCAAGGAGGTCGGTGATAGAAACACTCCAATTATACTTGGAAACTTCAACACTACCTGTCACCCTTGGTCAATCAACAAGACTAAAACTCAGCAAGGAAACACTGGTTTTGAAGTATGAAATGGAACAGAGAGGAGTAATAGATATGTACAGAGCTTTCATCACCAAAAAGCCAAATACACATTTTTCTAGTGCACATGGAACATTCTTCATGATAGACCACATGCTGGGCAATAAAACATACCTAAATAAAATCAAGAAGATAGAAATTATAGAAATTATACCTTTAGACCAAGATGTATTGAAAATAGAAGTTAATCACAAACATAAATGAGAATCAAATCAAACACCTGGAAATTAAACAGTTCACTGCTGAACAAACAGTAGTCATAGACAAAATCAAAGAAGATATCAAAAGATTCATGGAAACAAATGAGAAAGAGGACATGGGCTACCAGAACTTGTGGGACACAGCTAAAGAACTGTTAGGAGGAAATTTTATAGCTCTGCAAGCATTCAACAGGAAGAAACAAAGGGCCCACATAAATATTTTTACTTCACAGCTTAATATACATATATATATTTTTTCTTCTTTTGGGGTCACACCTGGCAATGCTTAGGGGTTTCTCCTGGCTCTTCACTCAGGAATCACTCCCAGCGGTGCTCGGGGACCATATGGGATGTCGGGATCGAACTGGGGCTGGCATGGGCCAGCCGCGTGCAAGGCAGACGCCCCTACCCGCTGGGCTATCCCCTCCGGCCCCGTCGCAGCTTAATATTTTAGAAAATGACCAAAGGATTTTGGTCACCAAAGGATCCAATGAAAGGATCCAAAACAGGAAGGAGGAAGGAAATAATAAAACTTAGAGCAAAAATCAATGAGCTGGAATCCCAAAACATAATCCAAATATCAATGATACCAAGTAAAAATAAACAAGATCAACAAACCACTGGCAAGACTCACAAAGGAAAGAAAAGAGAGAATCCTAATAAGCTGAATCACAAATAAAAAGAGGGACATCACAACAGAAACCACAGTAATTCAAATGATCACAAAGATTAATTTGAGAGTCTGTATGCCATGAAGCAAGAGAACCTAGAATAAATGGATAAATAAGTGTATTCCTATAAGCACCCTAGGCTGACTCAAGAACACTTGTAATAACTAAGCTGGACTATTGCTATTGATGAAACTGAATTGGTAATCAAAAGTCTTCCCCAAAACAAAAGCCCAGGTCCAGATGAATTCACTACTGATGAATTCACTTTCCAAACCTTTAAAAAATCCAGTCCATTTCAAGATTTTTCAAGAAATTGAGAATCAGAAGCACTCATAAACAGTTCCTCTGAGGCATATATCATCTTGATACCAAAAGCAGATATAGATTATCATTAGAAAGGAAATTATAGGTTGGTATCCCTGATAAACACAAATGCAAAGATCTTCACCAAAAAAGTCATACACCATAACCAAGTAGGATTCATCCCAAGAATGCAAGGATGGTTTAATATTCACAAGTCATAAGTGATAAACTCTAAATACCTGCAGGGCTAGCCCATGTGAAAATAAGAGCAGGAGTGCAGAGACAGAGAGAGAGACAGAGAGAGAAAGAGAGGAAAACTGGGGTACCTGCTTAAGGGCAGGGGGGTGGGCGGAGGGGGTGGGGTCTTGGTGGTGGGAAATGGGGCACTGGTGGGAGGGATGGGGTGCTGGTATCTGTTACCAAGAACCAATTATGATCCTTTGTAAGTATGTTTCCTGTGGTTAATAAAAATTAAAAAAATTCCAAGTCAATCAACATAAAACAGCATATCAATAAAAAGAAAAAAAAAATAAAACCATACGATAATATCAATATATGATTTTTTTCCTATAAAAAGCACTTGACAAGATCTAGCACTCATTCATAGCAAAAAACTCTCAACAAAATGGGAGTTGACAGAACTTTCCTCAATTTAGTCAAAGCCATCTACCACAAACCCACAGCAAGTATTATTCTCAATGGGGAAAAACTAAAAGCCTTCCCCCTACGATGGGGACGCATGCTGCTTACTCTCACCATTGCTATTCAATATAGCACCTACTTAAAGAAGAAATTCCAATAGCCAAACACATATGAAAAAAACACTCTTCATCACTAATCATCAGGGAGAAGCAAATCAAAGCAACAATGAGATATCATCTCACACCACAGAGACTGGCACATATCCAAAAGAACAATCAGTGCTGATGTGGATGTGGGGAGAAAGGGAAACTATTACTAGTGGGAATTCTCACTGGTCTAGCCTTTTTGGTAAACAATATGGATATTCCTCCCAAACCAGAAACTTGATTTCCATTTTACTCAGTATATTCTGGGAAATACCCTCGGGACCCAAAAACACACAACAGAAAAATACCATCTGCAATTCAACATCATTTGCAGCACTATTCACAATAGCTGATTCTGGAAACAACCTGAGTGCCGAGAATAGAAGACTGGATAAGGAAACTATGATACATCTACACAATGGAATACTATGCAGCTTTCAAATTTGTCTATAATTGGATGGACACAGAGATTATAATGCCGAGTAAAATGAGTAAGAAGGATATGTATAGCATGACTGCACTCATTTGTGGGATATGAAAAAAAATAGTATGGAACTAATACTCAAGGCCAGGGTAATCAGGGGCCAGGATGATGTATCAATGGTTGGAATCTACCACATGTGTGTGGCATAGGAGGGTAGGTAAGATAGAAAAGGACCAGTCTGATAATAATAGTTGGAAATAGTAATGCTAGGCTAGAGCTGAGTATTGAAAGTAGGTAAAGGGATATACATGATAACTCTTGAGTGTCTGTATTGCAAAATTCACAATGCATAAAAAGGGCAGGGGAGGAAGGGAGGGAGGGAGAGAGAGAGAGAGAGAGAGAGAGAGAGAGAGAGAGAGAGAGAGAGAGAGAGAGAGAGAGAGAGAGAGAGGAAAAGTACCTGCATAGCGGCAGGTTGTGGTTGGCGGAGGAGGAAATGGGGCACATTGGTGTTGGGAAGCGTGCACTGCTGAAGGGTTGGGTGGTTGAAACACTGTATAACTTTGATGATCAGCTTTGTAATAGTCTACAGCACAGTGATTCAATAAAAAGAAATATTTATGTCAGCTCCCAAGTCCATTCTGTACTTAGTAGAAAGTTTAAGTACTATTACAAGGGGAAAAAGTTGAAGCTGAATACATCAAAAGACTTTTCTTTATGTATGAAAAAAAACAGGAAACCACAAAAAAACCAAAGAGAAACACCACATCAGACATCATTTAGAAGAAACATACGTCAGGCTCTGATTAAGGTTAACAAGATGCTGCTGTTTTAAAAGAACAAGGAAAACTTCCTGATAAATATTAGAAAGCTATTAATTTATGACAAAACATAAATATGCAAATTTCTAGTTTCCATGAAAGTAGTGCCTAATATGCACATTTTTCTGTCCTGGTTTCTAAATCTTAGACATAAGCATGAAATATAACATTCAAAACTGTTAAAAAAATTAGTGTAAAACAACGGATACAGGAAAAAATATTTATATTTTCTACAGAAATGTAAATCTATTATTTGTCTTGTATAGAAAATGTAGACAGAATGACATCTTCATTACCTTTGACCATTAAAAATAGAAAACAATGGTCCCGGGGCCGGAGTGATAGCCCAGCGTGTAGGGCATTTGCCTTGCATGCAGCCCGCCCGTGCTGGCCTGGGTTCGATCCTGGCATCCCATATGGTCCCCGAGCACTGCCAGGAGTAATTCCTGAGTGCAGGGCCAGGAGTAGCCCCTGAGCATTGCCAGGTTGACCCCCAAAAAGCAAAAAAAAAAAAAAAAAAAAAAAAAAAAAAGAAAAGAAAAGAAAGAAAGAGAAGAAAGAAAAAGAAAAAAAAGGTCCCTATACTTTTCTTTGACTACCTAGTGATTTTCCAGGGTAAATCATAAAAAATGTGAAAACTTCAAGAATTGTAGTTGAGCATACTACCTGACAACAATTTATGGAGACAAACTACATTTCCACAACACGTATATAAATGATCCTTTTCTCACCATTCACTTGTGATGTACTGAAGCACCAACTAAATATTCACTGAAACTTTTATAAAGGAACTAGTGAGAATTAAAATGAAAATGGCATTATTTAATTTGTTAACATACAAAATATATCACAAAAGAAATGCTTTATCTTTGACAATTTTCACCAAATTATCTGCTATGGACTAAAAGTAAGGAAACAGTGAGGAAGTTGGTGTTTAATGAAAAAAAAGAAAAAAGTAATGCACAAAGATTTAATTAGAAATAAAGACGACTGCTCTAAAAATGGCTGCATTAAAAACCTAAGTTTTCCGAAGCAAATTGCAAGTTGGTACCACATTCTTTCCTGAGGTACAGAGAGGATGGCGCAGTCAGAGGATGATTTTTTCATACCTTTGATAAAACTGTAGCAACAAGAGAATAAATAGTGGTTTCTATTGAGTCTTCCATAAACATGAAATAAGTAAAAGGAAGTATTTGTAATAAATTGTTTTACGTATATGAAGAAACTTCAACATATGTGTTGAATATGTTCAAGGAAAAGGCAAGAAAAGGCAAGAAAAAGAAAAAAAAGGAATGAAAATACAAAACATAAAAGCACCCACTAAGCTCCAAACTCTCACCAACCAGAAATATATTAAATTTCTTTTGGTCACTTACAACAAGAAATTATTTCAATTCAAGTAGAATTCACCTGAAAATCCATTGAAAAACATTAATTATCATCAATGCCCAAGGTAGAAACATGAGACCAGAGCATAAGACAGGCATTTGGAAAAAGTTCTTAATGTTTTCATATGTGATTTTAGATTTTTAAATAAAAATGAGAAAGAGATGCTATTTATTGATGGTTTATGACATGTCATCACCAAGTTCAAGATATTTGAAATTATCTAAGCTTGTCACAGTACCATGAAATTCAAGAAGGGAAAACTGAGACTTACAGATTTTACCAAGAAATACCATATATTGCTGGGCATTGGGATTGGTTTAGAAGAGAAATATAGTCACAAAAGTGTATGAGAAGACTAAGAAATAAGTCTGTTCACGTGTCCATATTAGAGAAACCGATGCACATGCAATGGGATACCTCTCATGTGATAACCCTTGAGAACAGGGAGTGTATCTTGCTGCACTTGACCAAGAGGATGAAGCATGCAATCAAACCCCACAGAATTAAAAAGCATCTAAGCTGGAACTCGGCTCGCCCGGGGCCCAGCTGACTATGGTGCCCCAGGAGGGCAGATGGGTTTTGGGAGTGGGCCCATCACCTCTGGGGGTCCCGGAAGCAGCCGGATGAGACTCCGCCCATCACACTAGCCACCATTTTCACTGTTCTGGACGCTGGGAAACTCCCTCATGACCAGATTAACAGAGCAAAACCAGTTCGAGCCCAGGTAGGAGGCTCCCAGAAGCGGGAATCACTGGGAATTCGTCAGATGGAGTCAGGGTTGGCCATTCCCCCTCCATTTTGTCGAGCCTGGTGGCCCCGCCCAGTAGCTGCCCTGGGGCCACAAACCATAGCATGAAGAGCCTCACAAGAGCCTGGGGAGGCTGGAACTCGGCTCGCCCCGGGCCCAGCTGACTATGGGGCCCACAGGAGGGCAGATGGGTTTTGGGAATGGGCCCGTCACCTCTGGGGGTCCCAGAAGCAGCCGGATGAGATGTGCCCATCACACTAGCCACCATTTTCGCTGTCCAGACGCTGGGAAACTGCCTCACGACCAGATTAACAGAGCAAAACCAGTTTGAGCCCAATGGACCACAAGTGGCCACGCGGTCCATTAAAATAGTGGAAACAGTAATGTCTTTTAATGCACTGCATTCCACGAAGAGCAGGAAAGTTTGGTGGGAGGGAGAGATAAAGAAGAGAGAAATGACATACAGAACCCGCCAAGTAGTTGAGGTGTGGGAGGGGGAGGGAGGTGGGGACATTGGTGATGGGAGATGGGTTTGGGTGGAGGGATGGGTGTTGGAACACTGTAGAACCAAAACTCTACATGAGCATCTTTCAATTGTATGTCTAAAATGGTGTAATAATATTTTGGGGGAAAAATAATAAAATAAAATAAAATAAATTTTTTAAAAAAGCATCTAAGGAATGCAAAGAAGTATTTCACTAGAAATTTGTGCTGTACCTTTTGACAACTTTTTAAAATGTAATAGGTTATTTATATAAAGTCAGGGGAGAGCAACACTTGCTAAATGTCAGGTCATGTAATGACTCTGTCATAAGATAATGGGCTGTGGTCTGTCTATAAAAAAGAAAAAAAGAGCGATTATCTTTTTATTATTATTTTTAATGCTGTGCTGGGGATTAAATCCAGAGCCTCCACCCTTGCAAGGGCATGTGTTCTACCACTGAGCCAAATCCTGCCCCAAGGACACTTTTTTTTTTTTAGCTTTTAGGTCACACTTGCTGTCCTCTGGGTTTACTCTTGGCTCTACACTCAGGGATCACTCAAGGAGGACTAGGTGACCATATGGGATGCCAGGAATCAAGCCCGGGCGTTAACTATGCACAAGGTAAATGCCCTACACACTGTATTAGCACTCTGACCAAAGGACTGTTTAAAAAAATGACTGTACTTTCAGTAATTTAAAAGATAATTACTTTTTGATAGGGATGTTTCTGAATGAAACTCAGTAACAGAGTACTCACTTTGCATATGTGAGGCAATGGATTAAATTCTTTCCATTGTAGAAAGAAGAAAGGAAGAAAACACAGTGTCCTATAAGAGAAAACAGGATCAGGGCCTGGAGAGAGAGGACAGCACCTAGGGCCTTTGCTTTGTGGATGGCCAACCTGGGTTCTGATTCCTGGTACCACTGGTCCTACTTACCAGGACCCAGGAGTTATCTGAGTGCAGAGCCGCGAATAAGCAATGAGCACTGCTCTGCTGTGGTCTAAGCACTGCTCCCACTCCCAAGAAAAAGAGAAAACAGGATCAAGGAAAAAAAAGAAAAAAGGAAGTGAAAATCTTTTTCAGCAACTGAAAAATCATTTGCGCCTTTCTCTTCTGTGAAAGTAGAAGACTGTATAAGATATTTTCATTTAAAACTCCTATCAGGGAAGAGAGAATATTAGAAGACTGATTGCCCAAAAAAGAGGCACACCATTTTCAGAACAGCACACGTTCGTAAAATATACGTTTGCTTTTTTAACTTTTAAGAAAAAGAAATGCATATGTTAGGGCATAAATTTCAACAAAGGCAAAAGGTATATGAAAACAGCCACTGCATTTCTGAAAAGAATGTGGCAGCAAATTTCAGATACCTAAATGTTTAGACCTAGAAACTCTTCCTTCATGCAAGTATCAATGTAGGCAGGCAGACAGGGGGTCCCCACACAGCAATGAATTCTTGCCCTAAGGCTGTCCAAAGTCACCTTTAGGAACCAGGAACCAAGAATTGAAGAGACGCATTAACTAACAAACCCTGAGGGAGCTGAATCAACCTTTCTCTGCCTTGCCCTGAATCCAGCTACATTCCGGGACAGAAGATCCAGAAGGAACAGAGGTTAAGAAAAGGAGATTTTCAAAGAAGACCACTCCCAAAGTCTACTGCCCTTGGCAATAGCCCTACCAACCGAGGTTAAAGGCCTGTTTGGGAGTATCTTGGGGAGAAATCTGTAAAAGCCATCCTGTCCAAAGGACAGCAAGCACATGTTGCCTGGCCACACATGTTGTCTGAGCCCACGTGGCGAGCACATGTGGTGCCCAAACACGTGTGTCACCCACATCTCCCCTCTTGAGATGTGTACTCTCTCTCTCTGCCCTTCCCTCCTCCCTTGCCTTTCCTAAAACCTCCTTAATAAAACGGGTTTTACTTCACTGCTCATCGACTCCTGAAAATTCTTTTTTGCAAGGAAGACAAGAACCCTAGGGATATCCTGGGTAAGGCCTAGGATTGACTTTTCCTTTCCTGCAAAGAGCAATTCCTTGCTCCAGCCTGAGTCCGTGGCTCCCGGAGAAATCTCGGGTGGTGGGGATCAACTCACATGCCAGAGATCAAGGGGACATCAGGTGTGGTGAACAGGAAGACAGTGATACAGTGATACAGTGAAGAAAAAGTGATAAAAGGATATTCTAGAGTCCTTGGGAAAAGAGATCATCTCATTTTCCAAGGTACATTTAAAAATAGGAATCAATATTTTTAATTGTATTTACTTTATGATACTCTAATAATAATGTAGATATCCTGAGAGAGAAATACACATTTTAACTAATGACTCCTGGAATGTAGGGTTATGATCTAAATTTTGTACAGGGGTCTTGCAAGCAATGGTCAGGGGCTCCAAGGGTGACTCCCAGAAACAGTTGGTCAATTAATTTACACTGCTAGAAGTTCAATATGAGTTTTCCTGGGGCCAGTCATACCAGAGACCAGCAGTTCTACATTCAGCACTGCTCAAGGGACCACATGCTATCAACAATCATTCTCTGTCCTACCTCCTTGTGCTTATCTCCTTGTTCTTAGTTATTCTGTCAATATTGTTTCACTATATTTCTAAGACAATGAATTGTATAATAAATGATGTCGTCAGTTCTTCTAGTGATACTCCTGGCTCTCTGTTCAGGGATGACCCTAACCCTAACCAGGATGACATGCAAGGGAAGCACCTAAAACCCTGTATAATATGCCTGGCCCTGACAGTTTATAACATCAATTTTTATTATGAATGGTTCCTAATGATCCCTATAATGTTTTATATAGGTATTACTTCAGGTTATTATTGTCTTAGTACTTCAAACTTTAAAGTAATAAAAAACACAATACTTTTCAACAATCAAAGAAGAACATGTCAAAATTAATCTGACTAAATAGCACCATTATAACTCATCAGGGATGAAATGGTCGTTATTATTGCCAAAGCTATTCTTAATTAGATATAACCACTTTTCCTCATATGTTACAAATCCTACAACACACACACACACACAAATAAATACTGGGGCACTTAGATATTTTTGTTTAGCATAAAAGTTTAGAATATTTTAGATATAATGTATACAAGAATTACTTCTTTGTAATTGTGTAATCTTTTTCACATCCTGACACTTATATCTAGAACCAAATACCTTTAATATAAGATCAATAAAAATACAAATAGACTGGTATTTAAGGTATTCCTTATTTTGAAACTTTATTCATGGTGTTTGAAGCTTCCTTTGGAGTCTCACAACATAACTTCTAAATATGATATGTAATAATTGTGCTGTATCTAGGAGATTACTTTGCATATAATTCTATTTGTCTTTGAAAACAAGCTTTATTGTCTGGAAGGAATAGGAAAGGGAGATGCAACAATTCATAAAATATGCCAAAATTCCATTTTTGGTTCTTTTATTTATTGGTCATTGTAGATTAAAAATATTCTGATCTAAAACAATGAATATTTAGGCTTTTCTTTCTGATGCACAGATGTCACTGAAAAGTCACTAATACTTGTTAGATTTACAATACATATGACACAATTATTTACGGTTAATTGCAAGGTATCTTAGACCTGCTGTGGCTAAATTAAACAAAAGTTAGGAAACTATATTTCATAAAATTATAAAACAACGAAGAAGCTTAGGTAAAGCTTCAAAAATGATCTTCCTTTAAGCATTAATATCCCAAACTGTCTTACTAAAAAAGACAAAGTAAAACAAATTTTTTCGTAAGATCACTACACAGGCTATTTAGGTAACAGGCCATTGGGTAACACCTGCTACATCCTAAAATTAACTTGATGCAAGCGAAAAATACTTACAACAACATTTTAATTCTCCTAGGAAGAACTGTACACATGAAACTACTAATGATTAAGAACAGTAAAGCAAGCAAGCTACAGAAGGTAGCAGTTATTAACCACTGATGATCAAAAAATAAGAAAAAGGAAAAATATGAATCATTAGTAATGTGTTAATTTAAAATAAGTCAAAGTATCTTGAATTCAAGACTTATTTATTCTATTGAACACAGACAATTTTTTCTTGTAGGTTGTTTTTCTAATGAACTATAGAGAGTGAGATCTAACACTACTCCAAGCTGACAAGTTAGCCTATCATTTCACGGATGCTATTCAACTATGCAAGGTTTCTGGGTCAGAGCTAAAGGAATATGTTACTCAAAGGGATAACAAATCAGTTCCAACATGTTGAAAGCACTTGCTCTCTCACCTTATTCCTATACCATGACGCAGACAAGTGACATCTGTATACAAATGAGTTGTGTAACTAGAGGATCCTATAGCTTAGGAGCACAGGCTTCCTTTTCCCTTGGCAGGAACCTGAGCTATGGTGTAATCCCGATTACCTTGGCACAACGTATGGCACTGGAGATTAAGCTCTGGACCTCATATCTGTCTTAGCTGCTTTCTACACCACACATCCATCTTCCAGGTCGTTTCTTTTCTGGGAAGCCCTAACAACAAACTGTGGAGATGGTCTCAGTGCTTTTTGGGCAGCACTGGAGTTGAAGGAAGTTTTAAGAAAAAAATTATATTGTAAAAGTACTTTTACACATCTAATGAAATCTTTTAAGCCTCTATCTGGATAGATATTTCTGTAGCTTTATTTTGTTCATCTTCCTGCTGTACATTTTGTTTTTTTGTTTTTGCCTGCTGTACATTTTTGGTTGGTTTAAATGACGTAGCACTGGTTAACATGACTGCATATTTTAGGAATATGATGTCATACCTCTTCAAAATATTTGTTACCACAGAACACAGTCACTGCCAAAGAAACAATCACCACTCACCACAGTCCACTGAAACCCTGCCCCCTTTTTGTCACCTGCTGGTGACTTTAGCTTTGTGGTCAGAGTCCAAGTATTTGCTTTCCTTTGGTTTTGTTTGTTTGCTTCATTTCTCTTTATCTCACGTATATGTGAAGTCATCCAGGATGCATCTCTCTTTTAATGACATATTTCATTTACTAAATCTCCTTCAGTTTCATTAATGAAAAAAGCTACTATTCACTACTTCTTATATATCTAAGAAATATATATATTTCTTAGATATTATATATATAGTATGTGTATATATAGTACTATATATATATATATATATATATAGAGAGAGAGAGAGAGAGAGAGAGTATACTCCTGAGATATATATATATATATATATATATATACACACATACATATACATATACATATATCCCAACCAAACCTTCTTTAGTCACTTATGTATCATTAGACACTTGGCTTGGATCTTTGTTTTGACTACTCCAGATTACACAGCAGAAAATGTAGCTGTTCATACATCTTTTAATTAGTGTTTTTTTTTCTTTGTTCATAGGATACCTAGACTACTTAGAACTGTTGGATCATATGGCAGGGTATATTTTATAAAATTTGTGAAATGTCCATATTACTTTCCATAGAGGCTAGATCAATTTAAATTCCTAACTTAAAGGTATATGCTGTTAATGGCTTTTATATTACAGGACATTCTGAATGCTGTGTCATAATATACCAGTGTTTTTACTTCTGTTCCTTAATAACTAGTGGCACTGAGCATTGTTAATGTCCTTAAGGGTCACCTGAGATGTCTATTTGACTATTCTCCACATTTTTTCATGAAATTGTTTTCTTATTGTGTTTTGGGAGTTCTTTATATATAAATACATTAAATATTCACCTCTTCTCAGATCTATTATGTAGGATTATTTTCTTCTTTCATAGGATATTTATTTTTTTTAATATTAGTTTATCTGTATAGAAGCTTTTAAAACTCTACTTGTTGAGGGAAGAGGAATAGTACAGGATTTAATGTGTTTGCCTTAATGTATTTTAATCTGTTGCCTTGATAGTATAGGATTTAATGTGTTTGCACGAACTGATCCCAGTGTGATCCTCAGTACCACATCCAGTCCTCTAAGCAGAATCAAGGGTAGCTCCAGCTCAAGTAGCCCTGAACCCCTCTCCAAAGTTATTGCATATTTATGTTATCTATTAAATTTATGATGTATGTCTTATGATCACATTATATATGAGAACACAAATTCAGCAGAATAGTAGATATATGTATATAATACATATACATATACACATATAACATACAGATACACACATATAACATAAATGTAGGTGAATATAATCCATATATAGAGAGATAGAGAGACAAAACTTATTCTCTAATAAGTAATACAATTAAATCGTTTTGGAAAGCTTGCTCAAATTCATTAGCTATACTTCAGTAAAATTCACTACGCAAAATGCAAATGTGACTACCAACCTACAATACATTCCCACTGCACCTCAGGTTCCTAGCAATAAATTTCAAACATCCAGCTTTACATAAGGAAAGTTTGAATGTGCAAAGCAAACAGAGAACAATCATTTCAAGAACTTTAGACCTGAGT
This sequence comes from Cryptotis parvus, assembly GCA_021461705.1. Classification (NCBI taxonomy): domain Eukaryota; kingdom Metazoa; phylum Chordata; class Mammalia; order Eulipotyphla; family Soricidae; genus Cryptotis; species Cryptotis parvus. Next base: position 37,246 of record JAJIBD010000812.1, on the reverse strand, counting down.
CTGGAAGTTATTCTAGAGGATCATAAGCTATCATTTACTTTTTTTTTCCCACATAAATGACTACACTTTATTTAGCTTTTGTGCCTCTGTTGTTTAACAAAACACTGATGCAATTTTATAGACATTTTATAGATAGTCAAATTTTACCAATATATGTTTTGGACAAAACCTCGCTCCCTATAGAATGTATGTATAGTGATGCATGTGTCCTCATCATGTATCATTACTATCTATAAATTAACAAAACCATTATCCTGTGTTAGAAAATCTTTTAATATAGTTATAATAAATTCATTTTTCAAAACAGCATCCAGGTTTTGGTGACATTGGATTCAAGGATGAGAAAGAGAAGTAAAACCATGGTGACTTTACTGAAATAAATGTCACTAACTAAAGGGAAGAGAGAAAAGAAGAAAAAAAATCCAATAAGGAAAAAATGCTATTCACATAATCTTAAAGATACTTGGGGACCGCCATCATACAGTTGAGTATCATACTAATCTTAAAGATACTCTATCTTCCTTTGGACTCCACAGCAATTCAATTCCACTAATAGCATTTTCCACTGAATTGACTTCTGGGTTTGTAATTACGTAAGTGAAATCCATACAAAACACCAACTCTTCAATGGAGTCTGAGTGCTCCTTCCTCACTTTAGAGCAAATAATTAAGATGGCATTGTGGCATACCTTGGGAAATTTACTAATGGGGCAAAGTGGATTTAAAATATTTATCATCTTTATATGCACTGTCCTCCTCAAATTGAATATATACTGCTTAAAAGCAGAAAATTAAATCTCAGTTATTTCTTCTATGTATTATCTTCTTACCTTGAGTTGGAACATATAGACCTATAATTTTGTTTGCTCTACTAAAATAAACATACTTTAAATATTTAAAGTAGACACTAATAGGGGTTGTATGCTAATAAAATATTAAGCAGCAGCATATTATTATTCTTTTTTTGCCTTACCCGTCTGTCTCTGTGTTCAGGAATACCTCAGGGCAGGGTTCAGGGGATCATACTGAACCTGGGTCAGCCGTGGTTCAAAGCAAGTACACTACCTGGTGTATTACTGCTCGACCCTTACTAGCAGCATCTTTAGTACTATTTTAGGGCTTTTATTTCTCTCCAGTTTTTGCAACTTCCATTAAGTTCTTAATTTCTAATGTCTAGACCCTCATAGTTTCCTTTTCTTGGACTAAAAAGGAAAACTGATCTACTTATTGTACTAGAAAAACATGAATGCCATTCACTGGAAAAAAAAAGAAACCACTGTGCCTTGTTTCTTATTAAAAGTGAAAGGTGAATGCAAGAAACCAAAGAAGGTCCATACCACTTCCCCAGGAAATCAATGGAACTGACATAAAAATACATCATTCTTTCCCATAGTGAGCAGGATGGTGTCTTTAATATAGGTTTACACAGGAGCTGGAGTGATAGCACAGCAGGTAGGGCATTTGCCTTGCACGTGGCCTACCCGGATTTGAACCTGGGCATCCCATATGGTCGCCCGAGCCCTGCCAGGAGGAATTCCTGAGTGCAGAGCCAGGAGAAACCCCTGAGCATTGCTGGGTGTGACCCAAAAAAGAAAAAAAAAAAAAGGTTTACACATAATAAAATTTTTTCCGCACATTTTGGGTTTGTGCTTTTAGATTTTATGGATTCTAGGACCTCTACCATAAGGTTGAATGTTATACTAATTGTAGAATTAAAAATACAATAATCATTTATCTTTCAACAGGATGAACGATTTAAATTGGAAAATTAATCCACCTCTGGGTTTACCCACAACAAACACAGATAGGGAGTATTAAATGATCACAACAAACCTCAGATAATGAGTATTATTATCATCAACTACATTTTATGATGAAGAAATGGACGCATGAAGAAATCAAATAGTTTGTAAAGTCACAAAGCTAGGGAAGCGTCAGCTGGACTTCCAGGCAATAGTATCCTGCATGTCTAAGCATGTTGCTTCCCAATAAGAGGCAAACTTGGGCTGTCTCGCATATGCAGATGTTCACAAACATCATCCCGTTTCTCAAATTACTTTAATTCAATGAACAGTTTATAAAAATCTACATCAAAGCCTTTGTGCTTAACTACTTTAGGAAATACAATGATGATTAATTAGGTCTGATTTCATGGAGCTTATGGTGTAATGGGAAGTTAGAAAACTAAACTAAGTAACTTCAATGATGAAAATAATTGCTAGAGGTGGCAAGCAAGAACTAAAAGGAGTTTAAGAAGAAATATCAAGTAATAAAAAGAAAAGCAGATAAGGAATTGGAGGGATTAGGGAGAGCTTTGATGTCAGAGATTACAACACTCTTGAAGTAAAAAGAACAATTATGAAAAAAGATCTAAAATTGCTGACATATCAGAAAAAAGTCAAATAAATCAAAAATCAACTGGATTGGAGAATGTATCATAAATAAATGAAGAGGGAATTTGAAATGCTAGAAAAACATATCATGAACTCACTCAGCAATTACTAAATTTTATATATATGTATGTATATATCTGATCCATTAGTCAGAGCATGTTACAGCAATGAAACAAAATGTCGGGGCTCCCTGTTAGGTGTTTGCCTTGCTGATGGCTGACCTGGGTTTGATCTCGGACACTCCATTCTGAGCACCAACAGGAGTGACCCTGAGTGCAGAGCCACAAGTAACTACTGAGCATCGCAGGGTGTGACCCAACAAGCAACCTTCATACTCTATGTGGTGGTAGTGGGGTGGGGCGGGGGGGCAATGTTCACTGTTCACACAATGAATGAAGTGGACGTGAGACAGATGATTGGTCAAAGATCAGAAACAAAATGGTTTTCCCACTGGGGTACCTGCTATTAAGGCAGCACGGGGTGGGCGGGAGGGGTGGGGTACATTGGTGGTGGAAATGGGGCACTGGTGGAGGGATGGGTGCTGGTATACTGTATTACCAAGAACCAATTATAAACACCTTTGTAATTGTATGTTTCATTGTGGTATAATAAAAAATTAAAAAAAAAAAAAAAAAAAAAAAAGTATTACTCAAAAAAAAAAAAACACAAAATGGTTTTCCCTGTCCATCTTCACAAAGGAAAAGTGCCGATTTCTGAGATCAGACACTGCAGGTGAGACAGCTGTGCCCTGGTGGTCTGCTGGGAGGAAGGGAGGGAAGGAGGGATGGACGGGCCCATGAACAGAAGGATGGACAGCAGGTGGGTACGAACTGCCAAAGCTCACCTATGTCAAGGTGCCCCACACACCTCCCCTCCAGATCTGGCTCCCTCAATGATTTTCTCACTACCTTCTCCAGCCCACATCAATCATCCCCTAAGTCCTATAGGGGATGGCAGAGCCTCCCTCCCTGGCATGTCTGGGGAAAGGAGAGTAGAGCATCCCATTTACAGTGCCATGGCCCTTGGAAATCATTAGCACCCCAGCCCTGGTCCAGCATTGCCTCTGACCTCTGACCTCCAGGAGACTTATGAAGAGGTCCTGGTCCCACAGCAAGTAAGAAACTTGTTCCAACACAAGAGTTTTCTGCCTGCATGAAATTAGATTCCCAAACCTGACAAGGAAGACAGACTTCGACATGTGGCCTTCTTTCAGGGTGCAGAAGGCCCCCACTGTATTCTGGACTCCCAGGTGAGAGTTGAGGGTTCTTGGGGTTGCCTTTAAAGAAGTGTGGGTCACTGTGGAAGTTCGGGTAAGTCCTTCCCTCACCTCATAAAAGCGTGAAAGTCAGCCAGCTGCCTGAAGGAGAAGTTTCACTAGCCTGAGCATCCCAGTATGATGAGGGTAGGGGCCTTTAATGGCAGGGAGGGGCATCCTAGGAAAAGTAGCAAGATTCTGAACAGAACTGAAGCAATTTCTGACTCACACAGAAGAGTCAGATGGATCACGTGGACATACTCTCCCCCACCCCAAGTTTTGCTGAAAAAATATTCTCGGTGTCCATCCTCACGAATAGCCTTTCTCTGATGTGGGTGTTTTTTTTTTCCAGTGGGAATTTTATTCATTTGTTTTTTTGTTTTGGAGCCATGCCCAGTGATGCACTCAGGAATCACTCCTGATGAACTTGGGGGGGGTCAATATAGGATGCATATAGGATTGAGAGTATTTTTTTTTTTGGAAAAAAATACTGGTGGAAGGGGTGCTGGTGTGGGAAAGCATTTAAAGCACTCCAGTAACATAATCTATCACTGTCATCGAAATAAGGAGAGAAAGTGTGAAGCAGAAAAAAAAGTTTCAAGAAATACTGGCTGAAAGCTAGCTAAAAATGAGTTAAAATTCATAGAACAGTATAACAAAATGGAAAATATATCCTGGATTAAAATTAAGAAGAAGTTTAGCAGGAGATTACATTATATTGTGGTAATAATGACAAGTGCTTATTTGGTAGTACTAAACCTCAACTCCGCTACCCAGAGGAATTGCTTACTGGTTTTGTCTTTGGTGTGAAGGGGAATATTTCAGTATCACTCCTTCTTTCCCACCTTCTTCCCTGAGTTCAGTAATTATGTGTGAATTGTTATGGCAAGGTTGTTTTCTTATTTTAGAAGTTATCAATGTGCATAGTCTTTTTTAATCCGGCCCAGAGCCTCACAACAAGCCAGATGACCCCCAACTCCATGAGTGCCTCCATTTCCCACATTCGGACTTCCCTCTCGTCAGAACTCTACCCAGCAGACCAGCCTATTACAGCCCAGGTCGCATGGCCTTGCGGCTGCGCGGTTCATCAATAAATGCTGGATTTTGAGATGACTAACTACAAGAGTATGCTATCCTCGGCAGAGCCTGGCAGCTACTGTGCGTATTTGATATGCCAAATACCAGTAACAATTATGACCTCATTCCCAGACCTGATGGAATGGTTTGAGGCTCTTTATGTTCCTGGAGCAAGCAGGTTCCCTTGGGCTCTACTTGCATGAGACAGGTCATATGGAGATGTTACTGGTGCCCGCTCAAGCAAATTGATGAACGGGAAGACAGTGATATAGTGATGTATATATCTATACATATATGTATCTATACATATTTATATATAATTTATATATAGAAATATAAACTTAAACATATATGAAATATATATTTACTATATAAATTTTATATATAAATATACATATTTTATATAAATTTACATAAATTTTATATATGTATGTATATATCTATACATATAGATGTATATATATATATATACATATGCATCATACCTGAATGACTAATTAAAAGATAATGTTTAGGGGCTGGAGTGATAGCTCAGCAGGTAGGGCATTTGCCTTGCACACAGCTGACCTCAGTTTGATCCCTGGCATCCCATATGGTACCCCCAAGCACAGCTAGGAGCAATTTCTTAGTGCAGATCCAGGAATAACCCTGAGCACTGACTGCCAGGTGTGACTCAAAAAGAAAAAAAAGATAATGTTTATAAGATAAGGTTATAAAGAAAAGGGAGTTAATATATGTGAAAGCATGGAAAACAGGTCTCACTTTAATGATAATCAAATGCATGTTTTCAACAAATTATGAATAAAAGTCAATATAATGCTTCTTCAGCAAGTATGAAACTTCCACATATTAAGATGTGGAACATATATTCAGAAATATAAACGTATCTTAAACACAAAGCAGGGAGTACTTAAACTAGAAGAGATAAGTGAGAAAAAAAACATCAAAAGGAGCTTCTGGGTTAGACTATAAAGGATATCAAAACTCTGAATGGTAGAAAAAATGAAAGACAACTAAAGAAGCCAAATTGAAGAATCTGATGACTTAAGAGCATCTGGGGCCAGAGAGATGGCCCAGTAGGAGGAACACAAGTGCAAGTGCTTGCAATCCTGGGAGATCCCCAAGCATAAACTGGGTGCAGTCTAGAAGGCATCAAAATAAGCCACTGTTTATATTTCAAAGTAACTGAAAATTTTGAAGAAATAAATGGGCGTCATCTATCCATTCAACTGCTCCTTCAGTTATCATTTACTGGTACTACATTTTCCAGGAAAAGTGCCAGGCCCTAAGAAACAAAACTCAGTAAGGCAAGGTCCCTGCTTTTTTTTTTTTTTTTTTGGGGTGCTCAGGGTTATTCTGGCTTGCCTCAGTCACTCCTGCGGTGCTCGGGACCTTGGCTCGGCGCGGCCGGCCGCGCCGCGCAACGCCTACCGGGCATCGCCCCCCCAAGGTCCTGCTTTCAAGAGATCTTTCTAGTGTACTGGAAAATGCAAACGTGTCAGCAGTTCATTGCAATCCATTAGTGGTGTGATAGCTGTGAACACAAGGACCTAGAAGCACAGAGAGGCAAATTCACTTTTAAATTAGGGAAGTTAAGGAAAACTTCCAACTGGAGACCAGTTTTCCCAGCAGCGGGTGCAACAGAGGCAAACAAAGATGCAGGAAGAGGGGATAAAAGGCAGCAGCTCTTAGGGAAAGCAGCAGAACACTGAGGGGCTGTTACTTGGAGTGTAGGGTGTGCGTGGGTGATACAGCTAAGCAGGCAAAAGAAAAAATAGTTTCCAAAACATGCTAGGAAATTTTATACTATCATTTAGAATCAGTAACTATTTATAGAATGACTTCAGGCAAAAAAAGATAAAAGAAAGCTAGAATGAAAGAGATTTCTGTCTTCATTTATGAGTTCTAAAACCTAAAACTGCCTTTACAAGTTCTATAAGCTCCTCTGAAAAACAGCTTTATCTCAATTTTCATTCAATCTAGTATTCATTGTTGCCAGCAGTTCTTTTTTAGGGAAAAAGAAATAGTCACCTTATGCCTTAAATGAAAGCTGCTTCTAAAAAATCAAGACGAGATTCGCTCTGTTTAGAAATGACCGCCCATAATAAAAAATTTAAAATAAAAAAATAAAAGATATGACCTCCAAACTTCTATTTTTGAAGCTATTCCACTTTCATGTTTAAAGACAATGGCTCATTTAAAGGAAAGCATTCTCTTATGGCATCATAGTGTAGGGAGGTAAGGGGCAGGAATGCTTCCATATGAAATCTGTGCAATGAACATCAGAGCATAAAGAAGAAAACATAATTAAATCTTTTGAAAAGCTGTGCCATTCATTGTTTAGTCATTAAATAAAATACCATGCAGCTATGAAGTAAAAATTTGAAAATACAAATATGGTTACTTCAGTAACCTAACAAAACAATCAATAATTTTGATGACTACATAAATATAGCTGAGTTGTAAAAGGAAAGTTAAATTTGGCTCTCCTTGCCAAAATAAGTATGTTAAGGAAAATTAAGCATCCTTCTTACACAAGTGCAAACAGTCATTAAAAGAACAGGATTTGGGTGGTAGGAAGAATATTTAACTACTATTTTAAGAATTCTTCATCAAATCTAGTAGTGGTTTCCATTCTTGTAACAGTTAAGCAGAAATTTCAGTCCCTTGGTCTCTACAGTTAGAAATAGTAGAAATAAAGATGTCTCAAATGCATAATTCTCTGTGGCTTAAGAAGTCAATAAAATAAACACATCTCTTAAAACAAGTGAGCAATCTTTCCATTTTTACTGTCCTTTGATGAGCAATCAACTTTACAACTTGCCAGAATGTTTGGTTAACAAAAAGAAATAATACAATTTGCCCTATATTCTTCTGTGTATTGTAAAAAGTATGTTTACTGTGAGGGATAACTGTTTGCATTAGATTTGTGGTTGCTAATATATGAGCTGTAGTTTCAAGAAAACTCTCAATTCTTACTCTTAGAACTTGTCAATACATTGTGTTTTCTCATATCCACAAATATTTAAATATACTACTGACTACATGTTATAATTTGGAAGAGAATAATATTTTATTGTTAAACCTAATTCCTTATTTATGAATGAATATTGAAACACCATAAAATCCAACTACAAAATGCCTGTGTTAAAGGCAATCATGGCATTTACCTATCAAGTGACTAAAAATGATTCTAAGCAGGTCGGAAAAGGCTTGAATATTTTAATAGCATAGACTGCACCTTGTTTTTAAGTGTGTGTGTGTGTGTGGGGGAGGCTTCCATATTTTTTTCTTTTCTTTATTTTTGTTTTGTTTTTTGGGCCACTCCCAGCAATGCTCAGGGGTTGCTCCTGGCTCTGCACTCAGGAATTACTCCTGGTGGTGCTTGGGGGAGCAAACGGATTGCTGAGGATCAAACCCGGTGGACCATGTGCAAGGCAAATGCCCTACTCACTGTACTATGGCTCTGGCCCCTCTTTTGTGTTTTTTGAGGTTCCTTTTGGGGGGAGGGTGTGACCGGGCCATATGCAATGAGCTCAGTTTTATTCCTGCTGGTGCTCATCAAGGAATGAGCTGGAACTGGCTGCATGTAAAGAAAGCTCCGCACCTCTGTGCTATCTCTCCATCTCAAGGCATCGATGTTTTCAAAGTCAAAGATATATAAATGGGGTGCTGGGGATAACTGGGTATTAAAATGCATGTCTTGGGCTAGAGGGACAGTACAGCAGGTAGAGTGTTTGCCCTTACACGTGGCCAGCCCTAATTTGATTCCCAGTATCTGATATCATCCCCTGAGGACTGCCAGGAATAATACTAGAATGCAGAGCTTGGAGAAAACCCTGAGCATTGCTGGGTGTGACCCCCAAAAATACAAAAAACTAAAATTTAATGAAAAAAAAAAAAGAAAAGAAAACGCATGTCTTGTAGGTTTGTAGCTGCAAATTCGATATCTAACACAACTGCACACGCCCAGTGCAATCCTAGCACACTGATGTCTGCCATCCTCAGCACTGAACAAAGTGCACAATCTCCAGATCCTGAAGGTGTGTGTGCACAAGCACCCAAACTAGAGTGTATCTGGGAGTACTGCAACGATGTAGAAATTATATTCCAATGTGCAACCTTCAGCAAGTGACACAACTAAATAGGCAATCACAGATGAGCTTAACAACAAAAAAGGGGAACAAAAAGGTGAAGGAAGTAATAAGTCTAGCAGCAAATGGACAAGCACAGGGTCAGGGGAGTACAGTTTGCATGTGCTAAAAACATGAGAGAATCATCACCACTGCCAGGCATAACCCTGGAGGACCACCCCCACCAAGCCCAACAGCTTGGGGGTCTCAGGATAGCAGGTCCTGAGCAGCATATCCTCTGACCTGAGCATGGAACCCAGGTCTAGTTGGTCATGATCCACAGGAATGTGATCATGAGGAACTCTGACTGTCTGAGTACTGTTTGGGAGCACCCTCAAAACAGCTTTTGAGGAGCTGCTGACGGGCCAGCATCCAGAGTCTTGCAGACGGCTCGGGAGGCGGGAGCCTGGCTCCGCGCCGGGCCTCAGCTGACTATGGAACCCCGAGGAGGGCAGATGGGCTTTGGGAGGGCCCGGCGCCTCCGGGGGTCCCGGAAGCAGCCGGATGGGACTCGCCCAGCACACTAGCCACCATTTTCATTGTCCGGGCGCTGGGAAAATGCCCCATGACCAGAGGACCAGCAAAACCATTCGAAAGCCTAGGCGCGCAAGCAAAGCGGCCGCGTGCGGCCAATAGGGTGGTGAAACGATGATGTTTTTTGGTACAATGCATTCCGCGAACAGCAGGAGGGGTTGCTGAGAGGGAGATATACAGAGGAAGGAGATGACATATAGAGCCCGCCGGGTGGTTGGGATTCGGGAGGGGGAGCGAGACGGGACGTTGGTGATGGGAGATGGGTTCGGTGGAGGGTGCATGTTGGAACCCTGTGGAGCCAGGACTCTACATGAGCATCCTTCAATTAAAAAACAAGGAGAAAAGGTGGAAAAAATAAATAAATAAATGAATGTCTGCAGGGCTAGCCACAATGTAAAAGAAGAGGGAGAGAGATGCAGAGATAGAAAGAGAGGAAGCAGGGCTATCGGCTATTAAGACAGCCTGGGGTGAGTGGGAGGGTGGGGGTACATTGGTGGTGGAAATGGGGTACTGGTGGAGGGATGGGTGCTGGAATACTGTATTACCAAGAACCAATTGCACCTTTGTAATTGTATGTCTCACGGTGGTATAATAAAGAATTTAAAAAAAAAAACAGCTTTCAAAAATGATGACTAATAAAACATATATTGCATTATATGAATATATTCTATGTTGGTCATAGCTAAAAAATAGTATCACTTTTTGTAAAACCAAAACCAAGGGAATTCAATATTACATTTAATTCAGAGGATTAAAGGATAAAACCGTGAATAGTGATAAAATATTTGTATATCTTATTTCATCCATTGATGTGTAAATACAGCTATAACCTTAAGGTGAAAATAACATAGGTACAACATATTATACTTTATGTCTTTAACACTCAGCCAGGACTTTACTGTTGGGGAGTCTGGGGGAGCGCTGCCACACCCAGCAGGGCTCAGTGATTAGTTCTGGCTCTGAGCCCAGGGGTCACTCCTAGAGGGCTTGGGGAACATACAGAATGCCAGGGATCAAATCTGGTCAGTTGCATGCAAGGAAAGTGCCTTAGTAGCCATTCAGCTATGGCTGTGCCTGTATTTAAGGATGTGCTGAAGTGCTCTCTCATGGAAGGGGCAGGGGTCTTAAGAATCCATTTGCCTCCTGATAACACAAGTTCACAGTTCTGAACAGTTTATTTATTGAGATTTCCTGGAAGGCTTTGCATGTTCTAAGTTATACTGGCTAAAGATATTTAAGTCCTATATTTGCCTAACTCACCTGATTTGTGTCTCATTAGATAATAACTAATCAGAAACATGTATTGCTATCAACTTGCTGATAGAATATCTGTGATCACATCATTTCTATTGCTTATTTACTCACACTTTCCCTGCAAAATCATAAATGAAGTAGAAACTAACGTGTCAAGACTTGGTCTCACCTCAATTTATGATTTTAAACCAAGCTTATATTATATCTCTTCTATTGGCAGTCCCTGATTGTTGCTATAATGAGGAACAGTTTTCCTCGGAATTGAGAGAAAAGTTTACTCAAAAGATTTTTTAAATCATCATCTCCTTTCTGCCTTTTATTATAGACCTTATTCCCATGACCCATGTTGTATTTGATACACGGCAAGCTACCCGTGTCATATTTGATATGCCAAATACCAGTAACAATTATAGACCTCATTCCCATGACCTGATGGAATGGTTTGAGGCTCTTTATGTTCCTGGAGCAAGCAGGTGCCCTTGGACTCTACTTGCAAGAGACAGGACATATGGAGATATTACTGGTGCCCACTTGAGCCAATCGATGATGAATGGGAAGGCAGTGATACAGTGACAGTGATACACTAAGTTATAAGCTTTCCTCTGGTATATTATAAACTCTGCTTCTAAAAGCAAACTAACTCAATAATAGATCAAATAAATTAATGTTGTATAAATAATCAATCAAATTTTAATAGTCAAACTATTCAGTTATTGAGATATACTTTTGGTTGCAAACAGAAAACTAGCAATCAGAGCTCTTACCAAAAAAAATTCAAATCCATTTCCCAAAATGACAACTGATACAATCTACAACTGAAGCAAGACTGAGTCATTCAATGACAAGTACAAACTACAAAATGGCTTTTTACTTACTTGTCCCCAAAAAACTTTCTCCAGAATTCAGCAGCATCTGCTTTTGTGATCCGAAAAGTTATCTCCCTGGAATTGACCACTTGGAAAGATTGCTTTTATTTCTGCCAGCATATGACTGAAGATAAGGGACAGTTTTGTGGAGATTTCGCCTACAGAGAAAGAGATATACATGTCCATGTAGATTGACTGAAAATATGGAATATGAGCAACACAATCATGTATACTATTCATTTAGCATAAGGACTGGCACAAAATTTCACTAATAACATTAAAAATTAATGTGCATAAAACCATTCATTTATATTCCCAAATCTTTCATTTATATTCATCTAACCATTCAAAATAAACAAGAACAAGATTATCGATAAGCATAGACACCTAAAATTATTTAGACATTTATGCTTAACACAAAATACAAAACTATTTCTTATTTTTAGAGAAGTATTTTTTTTCCTACAGTCAAGTTAAGTGTTTCACTGGTAGAGTATATATTCTTTACATGCATGAGGCCCTGGGCTCAATCAACAGCCACACAAAAAAAAACAAATAAAGGAAAATCTATGAAAATTACATTGCTATTTGGACAGATGATGAAAGGTCTAAGGAAGAAATAGTGGTAGAGAGGAAGAAAAAAAGACTGTGGACAGTAAAAAGGTATATACAAAAAGACAGCAGTATGGAGTAGAACTATTGCTATAAATCTAGGTTTAGCCCAGCAAAAATTAACAGAAGGTGATGGGAGAAGAATATGACAGAATGAGAGAGTCCAGTTGGGAAATAAATGACATCTGAGCACATAATAATGTTTTGGTCAAACATATAGCAAACCCCATCTAAAATATCCAACATATCCCTCCTATTAAAAGCTACTATTATTTAAAAAAAAACTCCATCAAAAATTGATTTAAAAGACTAAAGCACATGATTAAAAATTTATTTATTTATTTTAAAATTTATTATAACACCATGAAATAGACATTTACAAAGCTGATCATGATTGGATTTCAGTCATACGATGTTGTAGCACCCATCCCTCCACCAGTGCACATTTCCCACCACAATCCCCAGATTCCCTCCCCCTCACCAGTCTTTTCCTCTCTCTCTCTCTCTCTCTCTCTCTCACACACACACACACACACACACACATTGTGGATTGCCCTACATATATTTAGGGGTTATCATATATATATATCACTTTGCTTGCATTCAATGCTCAGTTCTAGTCTGGTGTTATCATTTCCAGCAATTAGTAACACCAGACATATATTTATACCCCACAAATGAATGCAGTAATTGTGTGGATGTGGGGAGAAACTCGACTGTCATCCATTGTTGGTGGGAATGTTGACTGGTCCAGCCTTTTTGGATACCAACATGGACATTCCTCCAAAAATAGATTTTTATTTTTGTTTTTTGGGTCACACCGGCGATGCTCAGGGGTTTTCCTGGCTCTGCACTCCAGGAATTACTCCTGGCAATGCTCGGAGAACTATATAGGATGCCGGGATCGAACCCGGTTGGCTGCATGCAAGGCAAATGCCCTATCTGCTGGACTATCGCCCAGCCCCCCCAAAATAGATATTGACCTCCCATTTGATCCAGCAATATCACTCCTAGGAATATACCCAGGAGACACAAAAAACACAGAGGAAAAACACTATCTGCACTTCCATGTTCATTGCAGCACTATTCACAATAGCCAGCATTTGGAAACAACCTGAGTGAGTGCCTGAGAATAGAAGACTAGATAAACAAACGATGGTACATGTACACAATGAAAAAACTATACTGTGAGGAAAAATAAAGTCATGACATTTGCCTACAAATGAATGGACATGGAGATTATCATCACTTGTATCACTTGTCTTCCCATTGTTCATCTATTTGCTCGAGCGGGCACCATTCATGTCTCCATTTGTTGGGAATGAAGTTCATTACTGTTACTGTTTTTGGCATATTGAATACATCACGGGTAGCTTGCCAGGCTCTGCCATGACTCTGGGTTCATCCTAGGGGGCCCAGTCTTTTTCTATGTCAGACCATCAACCATCCAGGGCCCACGGGCTATGCCCTGGGTGTAGACAAGCCTGTCTCCTGTCTGCCACCTGCCAACCCAGCCAGGCACTGCAGACACACCTGCAACCCCTCAAGGGGCAGAACTGGGAAATTGGTATCATATCACATATATATATATATATATATAATATTCTTTTATGCATTCAGTAACAACTGATGAGTATGTTAATGGAGATATTTGCTAGAATTTCTCCAAGAAAATATTTAAAAACAATTTTAAAATGTATATTTATACATTTATAAATAGACATGCATAAAGATCATGGAGATTATCATGCCTAGTGAAATTAGTCATGATTAAATTTTTACATAAAGAAAGAAACAACTCCTAAAGAGGCTGCAGAGGAAAAAAAAATACAGGGAAGGTGTTTTCCCTGCATGCATTCAACATAAATCCTATCCCCAGATTAACATGAGAGCAGTGACCTCTGAGCAAAGGGCCAGGAGCAGTCCATCCCTGGGGATAGCCAAATCATTCCATCCAAAACAAAGAAAAGTACTAGGACTAAGTAGAGAGTTCCAAGGGATGGAACACAATCTGTCAAGCCAAAGGCCCCAACTTTGATCCATGGCACTACCTGGCTCTGCAACCTTAGTAGATGTGACCTTGGGAGTTCCCAAGCACCAAGGTCTAAATGGCACCACAAGGCAGGAGAGCAAAACTACTGCTCACAAACAAAACCACACAGTATGCATAGCTGGACCTAGTATCCTACAAGAGAGCCTTGGGCATACAAGAACCAGGACGAACCAACAAAGAAAGATACGAAGTGCTACAGTACTACAAGGAAAACAATAAGACAATGGAGAAAAACAGTGTAGGCACCCTATCCTAATGTTCACATTAAGTTCCAAGAGTTCTTGCATTATTTCAAACATGTTTGATATTTTAAAACAATAGTCGCATCACAACTCTCCCTCCTCCGTTACAGCCTACCATTCCATAATTTAAAAATGATGGGCCAAATCAAAAATAACAAAAACAACCAGTGCTAGCATGGGTGCAGGGAAAAAGGCACCATCATACACTGCTAGTGGAATGTCACCTGGTTTAAGCCCTTTGAAAACAAAAAACTAGTATTTGATCTTCCATATAATCCACTATCCCCCATCTTGAAATATAGTCCAAGGTTCAAAAACATAATATAGAAAAGACATTAGCTGCCCTGTTTATTGCAGCACTATTCACAATGTCAAAATATGAAAACAATCCTGCACTCCAGAACAGAAGACTATGAAAAAAAACTATGGTGCACACACACAATGGCATAGCACTTCATCTTAAGAAAAGATAAAATTATGCAATTTGCTGCTACACGGATGGATCTGCAGGAGAGGGACATACATACAAAAAATCTCTCTGTATACTGGATATAAAGAAACATATAAGGGAATAACAAATGCCCAAAGGTAGGAGAAATAAAGAATACAAGAACTGGTCTTTAGTACAAAACATCCAGTTGGGCTTTAGGGATTGTGGTGATGGAGGGGATGGAATAGGGAAGTGAGCAGTACTGAAAATACTGTGCCTAAAGAATAAAAGCAGAAAAAAAAGTTGCCTGCAATAACAAAACACTAAAGAGTATCTCAGTTTGGAGCTGACCTCAGTTCATTATAAACTTGTTTATTGAGGATTGTGAGAACACATTAAATCCACATATATAAACACATTAAGTATATATATATGTATATGTATATATATTTATGGACATGCCAATACACATATCTCTCTTTATGTATACATTTTGAAACCTCAGTTGACTTTGCCTTTGAGTGATAGGAAAGATAAGTGGAAGAGGAAAAGACAACGGCTTTGTACTCAAAACAGAGAAAAACTAACTGGTAAAAACTATCAAATCTAGAATGCATAAAGTATCATGGAATTTCCTGATGACTATGGGTTTATCCTATAATTTAAAGTTGGAGAAAGAGCAGCTTCCCATTGACACTCTCCCCAGAACTGCTTTAACTGTTTGAGGAATTTTATTTCTCTATACAAATTTCAACGGCATTTGACTTATATCTTTATAAAACGTTGCAGGTACTTAATAGAGACTGCAGTCAATTTTTATAGTTCTTTGAGCAGAACTGTTATTTTGATAATACCACTCCTTCTAATCCAGAAACAGGACAAGTTTCTATTTCCTTGTGTCTTTTTTGACTTCTAGTTTTTCCTTTCTTACTTTTGTTTGCTTGGGCCCAAACTAGCAATGCTCAGTGGTTACTCCTGGCTCTGTGCTCAGGAATTACTCCTAGAAATGCTCAAGGGGCAACATGGGATGCTGGGAAATGAATGCAAATCAGCTATGTGCAATGCAAATGTCGTACCAAGTGTACTGTTGCTCTGGCCCCATTGTTTTATTTCTTTTAGTAGTGACTCACATAGTTATTTTTGTATAAGTTCTACCTCTTCAACTATGGTGATTCCCAGGTATTTGATTTTTATTTTACTTCTGAGATTCAAATATAAATGAGATCGTTTTTTAAATTTCTCTTATTTTATTATTTTCATACAAAAATGCTATGAAATTCTGCATGCTGATTATGTCATTTACTGTGTAACCTTATTGTTTCTAGGAGATTTTTTAAAGAGTGTTTAGGTTTTTCTTAGTATGATGTCATCCAAATACAGTGACAGGCTTCTTTTCCAATATGCTGTACTTTTAAAATTTTGGATGAACCTCCTAGTTCATCCATCCCCTTGAATGGACAGTGAGAATGACAAAGAAAAAAGTGAAAAATGGAGCAATGAAAGTATCTTCAATAAATGTTAGAAAATCTGATCAGACACAGGTTCAAAAAAAAATAATTCATACCCCTATAGTACACCATACACAGTAACAAATCAAAATGGAATAAAGACCACAAAATTAAATTATATTGAAGAAACCATTATGAAATGAATCTAGAGACATAGTCAATCATTTAATGCCACTGGATAAGTAAATAAAGACAATAATTAACAAATGAGACTATATTAAATTATAAATCATCTGCATTGCAAAAGAAACAATGGTCAGAATAAAGAGACATTCCACAAACTGAAAGAAACAACTTGCCTACCATTCAAAAAAAGAATTAATTTAATTTTAATTAATTAATATTAATATTTTATATATAAACACTTAAAACAACTTAATGAGAAAACAGATGAATCCCATTGAAATATGGGTACAGACACAAACAGAAACTTACTCAAAGAAGATATACAGTGGCTGAGACATAGTACAGAGGGCAGCTACCTTGTACCTGACTGACTGTCTTGGATTCCTGGCACTCTCACCCTTGCAGGAGTCACCCTTGAGTGCAGAACCAGGAGGAAGCCTTGTGTGCGTCTGGGTGTGGCCCCCAAAACAAGAGCAAAATGAAGACATAAAGATGCCAAAAAGTATACTAAGAAAGCCTCTCTGCATCCCTTGTCAACAGGGAAATATAAACCAAACAACAATAAATAAAATATCAGTATACCAATGAAACTGGAAACATCAAATAATAATAAAAGCTACCAGTTTTTTTTTTTTTTTTTTTAGTATGGCATAGATGTGGTAGAAAAGAAATCTTCATTCATTGCGGTGGGGACATCTACTGGGTCAAGCTCCTGGGAAAACACTATGGGCACGTTTTAAAAAACTAATATTTAAACTTCCATATGATCCAGCAATTCCACTTTTAGCATCTACCCCAAAGTCCCAAAAATTATTCAGAAAAGAGATGTGCACTCTTTCATTTATCACAATACTGTGCACAATAATCCAAATTTAAAATCAACTAAATTATCTGAGAACAGATGACTGGAACAAGAAACTGTGCTACTGTTTAAACAGAATGGAATATAACTCAGCTAGAAGAGAAGATGGAATTATGAAATCCACTCTTACGTGGATGAATCAGAAGGGGTCAGGTAAAGAATAAGCTCCCTTATATGTGGCATATAGAGAAAGAGTAAGGAATTAATAATCGCCAAGGGCCAAGAGCCTAAGAACAAGTCTACAGAACTGAGTTTGCCATAGTGGAAAATGGAAAGGGGTGGTAGAGGGGTGGCATGGCTGAAGCAGAGGGAACACTGGCAAAGGAAGTGGCACTGACCTGGAACAGTGTATGTGTGAAACTCATCACTAAGAGTCTGTGAATCACTGTCCCTATGAAGTTTCAAAAAAATTAAATAAAAACATACACTGTCCAATAGGCTTTTTGACCATGAAAGTTGCAGTTCTTTCAAATATTTCACATATGAAAAATCATATAATAAGCACCTGCCTATGTAGGCCACAATTTTTAAAACCCATAGTATGAGTTTTACAAAAATAAATAAATGAATAAGTAAGTAAATAAATAAACTCATAATTTGGTTGGATTTCTCTGTCTTCCCAGCAACAATAAGAAAATTGCAAAATCATTATAGTTAGACCAAATGCTCCATCGTTTTCTTAGATCCAGCCACACTTGCGCACAACTCAGCATAATTCAAATGGAAGACTTCTTTAATTAGTTGAATCTTTCATCTTCTCGTTTATGTCAACACATACTCATTTAGATGATGGCAGATATAAGAAACTCAGTCTTAGGAAATGAAAGTGAACTGCTGAACTATATATCAAAGGAAACAACTGTGGCCAATGCAAACTGTAACTGACTTTTGAAATTTGAGTGTAAGGAAAAGCATAAAGTTGCTTTAGAAAATCTGCAACAAATTTATTTCTATAATTAGGCTAAAGAGTTAATTTTCCACTAACCTTCCAATTGATACATACAGGAGAAGGAAAATGAAAATGGCTATAATTACTGTAAACCAACTGTTCCTTATTTTCTGAATTGGTTGCTCTCCATCCCCTTGTTTCTTTGTTCTTTAATCATATCCAAATGTTTTGCATTTGTTAGATCTAAAATCTAAAGCACAATGCCAAGATTATCCATCTTGGATATATGATCCACTGGCTAAGACACTCAACTTTAACAAAAAGTGTAACATTTTATTTAAAATATGTATAGCTTAGAAGTTCTGGCAATTGCTAGTGCCTAAGCACTGTTTAGTTATTAAATATTTTCATATGGATCTCTTGTGTCTGAATGTGGATTACTATATTGATCCTTGGCTTTTTACATAAGCTGACAATAAGAAAGACATATAGTCCTTAAAGAAGCTCAGATCTGACTTATCAAAACTAACTCAATTCAACAGTTTTAAATTAACTTTTTTTCACAGATATCACATATCAGAATATTTATGTATATCTGATATTTATATACAATATATATCCAATTTTTAAAGACATGTATACCACATATGTAAATGATGATTTTAGAAACTTATCATTTGAGACTGATTTACAGAGTTGGAGAGATAGTACAGAATAGAAGATACTGATTTGCACATGACCCACCCAAGCTGGATCCCGCCACCTTACACTGTCCCCTGAGAAATGTCGTGATCCCTGTGAGGACAAAGTCAGGAGTAAACCCTAGCACAGCAGAGTACGGTACCCAAAAAATAATTTCAAAATAATAATAAAAACTGATTTACTTTTGTTACATACACATGTTTAAAGGAAACAGATATCAACTCTACCTAGTATCACTTATAATGTAACAGAAAATGGTTTTATTTTATTGTTTTGCCATACTTATGAAATAAATTTTAAATTTCAGAAATACTCAGCTCTACTAAATAGCTATCCACTCCATAAAATTCAAAATTTACCCCCATTTTTACTAAGTTGAATTAATTGCCTCTTCATAAGACTGGAAATGGTAATTACTTAATAAAAAGTTTTTATTGTTTATTATGAATATGGACTTATGGGGCTAAAGCAATAGAACAGGATGTAGGATCCTTACTTTGCATGGGCCTTTGCATGGGATCTCAGAATGCTGCCAGGAATAATTCCTGAGTGCAGAGACAGGAACAACCCTTGAGCATCTCTGGGTGTACCCCCTCCCCAAAAAAAAAAAAAAAACCAAGAAAAGAATATTTCTCATTAGAACTCCCTATCCCAATACAGCTAAAAAAAAGATTGCCCTCACTTAATTTTATAAACTAAATTTCATAAGTAGGTTTACACTCTTTCAACAATAAGCTCCTTAATTTTTTACTACTACTATCACATATTAGTCATAAACTATAATCAAGTAAAACAGTTCCTATGATTTTTTTGCTTACAGAAATAATTTCAGAATAAAAAAAATGGAAATCAAAATCTTCAAGATGTAACTTTTTAGGTAAATCATTAAAGATCTTTTTATAGGAACCCTAATAATGAGGGGGAGAGAGAAAAAAATAAAAGAGGAGGTGGGAAAAAGAGAAGATAGTTTAATAACATGTTTTTTAAGTATGAAAATGATCAATGCTAAGAATATCAGCAAAACAGTGTACTTTTATACAGTATCTACCATATATTTTTAATGGTTTAAATCAATTTCTCCAAAAGACAAGGAGGCAACAGTTAACATCTTCTGTTAACTGTTGGAAAGAAGTCTTCCATTCCCCATTGAGGGAAATACCATTTGCTGTGGAAGGATGCAAACCTATCTGTGTGTAATAAATTCTCACAATTTACTACAAATTGTGAGAATGCAACATATTAAATAATTTTATTTATTTATTTATTGTTTGTTTGTTTGTCTTTTTGGGGTCGCACCTGGCGATGCTCAGGGCTACTCCTGGCTCTGCACTCAGAAGTTACCTCCTGGCGGTGCTCAGGGGACCATATGGGAGGACGGGGATCAAACCGGGTCAGCCACATGCAAGGCCAATGCTCTCCTCGCTAGACTATTGCTCCTGCCCCCAAAATGAATTCTTACAATATATAGTTGAAGGGCTAATGCACCAACTACTGACATCTTGACTTCATGAATAATATCTGATGCATGAATTAAGAATACCAAGATTTGATTAGCAGCCTTCACTGAATGGGAATGGCAAAAAGAATGTAATCTAATTAGATTGCAAGCAGTTCTTGGACTTTCTCCATTAAAGTAACAGCTGTGTCTTAAAATAATGAAGAAATAAAAGTCTTTAAATGCTGAATGAGTGAAAACTTTAAGTGACACTTAATATAAATAAGCTCCAAAGATTGTGAAAATGTGCTGCTTCTGGTAGAAGAAATGGGGTCACATTTTTTTATCCAGAAACTATTAATAATTCAATTCTCACATTTAAAAGCTAGAACATGTCTGTGTAATCTTTACAAGGTGAAACAAATTTGACATAAAAAGTAAGGCAGCACATAAAAGAACATAAACAGTGGCACTTAAAAGGAGACTCACGTCCAGTTAAAGACCAATTTCCACTCTCTGTATTTCTGCTGTAGTGCCTTCAATGTCCGGTTTAAAGTTACTTTGCATTGATTGTGTCTGACCTTGGGACTACTTTCATTCCTAAGAAAGTGATGCGATCAGGCTGATGGAAGCCTTGTGTTTTGTTTTTCCTATTTTGGAATACCAAAGGAGCCCTAAAACTGGATCTTACTCACTCACTCTGATCAAGTCCTGAACATTGACAGTACTTTGAAGGGAATAGTAAGCAATCTTAGCAGTCCAAAATCCAGTGAAGATTCAGCTTAGTTTATAAGTGTAGAGAAACTATGTAAATTCAATCCAAGCCATGAGACAATTTTTCAAGCTGTCCCATGTTATTTATTAGATAGCAAGCTGCTCACTTACAACAGAATTCAGCAGGTTATATAGGTTCAAACACTGCACTACGTAACGTCTCTTTCCTTTGCTAAAGAATATCATTTGTGAGGAAAGTGGCTATGGAGACCACAACTGAGTAGGCGCGTGTGAGGAAGCAGCCTGGTGGAACTTGACCTGTTTATGGTAAAGCTTCCCAAGGTATGTAGCCTCGCACCCACCGCTCAGAACTGAACTGATTTGGTGTCACCCCAGGAAATCGACCTCTTTAAGTGAACACTGAAATTGTCCCTCTGCTGCACAGAAGGCTACTAACCCCATCATTCAGAGCACTCCACCACCTTGCTTACACCAACGGCATCACCTACCTAGGGAAACAGTAGTGTATTGCCTACAATGGTCTCAGGTTTGAGGTTTGCTTCAAGTTAAGAATACTGCTCTCACGGTTCCTATATTTACTTTCCAAAAGCAAAATTATTTTAGTTTGGAGGTCACATTCAGTGGTGCTCAGGATATACTCCAAGCCCATTGCTCAGGAACCACTAGCTGAAAATTCTCTGCAAACCAAATGCGAGAGCCAGAGACTGAACCCAGTTCAGCCCAATGAAAGGCAGGCAAGCACCTTACACATTGTAATATCTACAAACTTCTAAAAAAAAAAAAATATATATATATATATATTACTATTTTTATTATACCACCATGCGATAAACAATTTCAAATATGTTCATGTTTGGGTTTTGGGGTTTTGGTCATTCACCCATCCCTCGACCAGTGCCCATTTCCCACCACCAATGTCCCCCAATTCCCTCCCCCTCTGCCAGCCTGCCCCTATGGCAGTCACTTCACCTCTTCTCTCTCTCTCTCTCTCTCTCTCTCTCTCCCTCTCACACACACACTCTCTCTCCCCCTTCTCTTACACATTGTGACTTGCAATATATAAAAAATATATATATATATATATATATATATATATATATATATATTTTTTTTTTTTTGCTTTTTAGGTCACACCCGGCAATGCTCAGGGGTTACTTCTGGCTCTGCACTCAGGAATCACTCCTGGCGGTGCTCGGGGGACCATATGGGATGCCGGGATCGAACCCGGGGGGGCATGGGCCGGCTGCATGCAAGGCAAACGCCCTACCCACTGGGCTATCGCTCCAGCCCAATA
Organism: Cryptotis parvus; assembly: GCA_021461705.1. Classification (NCBI taxonomy): domain Eukaryota; kingdom Metazoa; phylum Chordata; class Mammalia; order Eulipotyphla; family Soricidae; genus Cryptotis; species Cryptotis parvus. The sequence goes on along the minus strand of JAJIBD010000812.1, from coordinate 14,846 downwards.
TATAAAATATTTTTAAATCGACAATTTTCAGATGCTTTGAGAATAATTCAAACATTAGATATACCAATGTACTCCTACTCAAATGTAAAATCTTTTGACAAGCTCCAAGAAAGTCTTTAAAAACACAGCTACCCTAAGGTGAGTGAAATAATAAGGGAGCTTGTCCTGCACATTGTAGAACCAGGTTCAATTTTACCCACCATATAAGGACCACCATATCCCTAGCACCTACAGGAGTGATCTTTGAGCACAGAGTAGTAAACTCAAGCTTAGGCAGGTATGACCCAGAGAGCATTGTTGCTATTCTTACTTAGCTGGCAATCTCGAGCAAGATAGTGAGCATTTTATTTGATATTCTTTATTTGAATATCTCTACTTGAATTTCAGCAACTTACTCTGTCTCTGAAACTGTTTCATTTGTTCAAGTTTTTAATAAAACGTCTTCCTCAGAGATGTGTACAGGTAAACAAGGCATGTAGGTGACAGTCATTTTAAACAAAATTATACCTCCTCCCTTTCTGATTAAAGTCTCTGAGTGTGTGTGTATATGTATATATGTGTGTGTATGTATACATATATATGTATATATGTATACAGATATATACACATATATGTATATATAACATATTTACATATATGTGTGTATGCGTTATATTATATATGATTTTACATTTGAATAAGACTGCATTGGTATATGTATACAAATGTATATATCATATATCATATAATTATAAATCATAGTTGTCTTCCTTTCTCCATGTAATACTACCAGTAAATTGATGACCCTATTTCTTAAAAGATAAATTTGCAATTTTAATACTCAATTGTCATTGTTACTTTCATAACTCCTTAACAAATCTTAACTATTATAGTCATAGTCTAGGCACTGATAATCCAAAAATAAAGGTGAAATAACCTACTTGTTGGGCTTAGAAATCTCCAAGTAGATTGAACAACTAAATGAGAGTAAAGTTGTGATAGAACTTAAACAAACTGATAGGTAGCCACCAAAAGAGATGGGAGTTTAAATATCTAGGGCAATGATGAGAATGTGGATCCATAATTGGCTAAGTACAGTAAAGCCATAGAGAATCAGGGATTAGAAAACCTTAGGTTGAACGCAATCATTCATTTGGATCTTTGAATCTCATCAGATTCTGGGAGCTTTTTCTTGACAAAAAGGATTACAATAAAACTTACCTTCAGATATTCAAATAAAGAATATCAAATAAAATTTAATGTCAATTATTTTAACTTTACAGCAAAGGAAAAGTACAATTAGAAATATCCTTCTGGTGATTTCAGGAGATTCACAGGAAAAACATATGCTGCGATATAATATGGAATGATCATTTGTACTTTAATATGCTTGAAAAAGTCTAACATATCTATTTCAATACAGGGAATCTCTTTGTTTTATAATATTGAATTTATTTTGGCTAAAGCTAATGTGAATAAGTGCCATTTTTGTTGCTGTTTAAGGCAAACCTCAGTTGTGCTCAGAGATCGTCACTGGTGGAGTTTGGGGAAATCTTATATGTATTGGGGATCAAACCAATGTTACCTGAGCTACAAGGCAAGCATTATATTATCTCTCTGATCCACAAGTATCTCTTTAGAAAAATAAAACTAAAAAGAAATAAACTATCCATTCAAAATAAAATAAAATGTTGCTTTATATACTATTTTTATTTAAGATTAGAGTGGAAAGTTCTGTAAATTGTGTAGAAAGTCATCATTACTATGAATTTGTGATTCTTATAGAAACAACCATAAGAAAGGATCTCTTTTCTTTTCTTTCTTTCTTTCTTTTTTTTTGCTAAATTCTTTAAATAAAAGAGAGAGAAATGAGAAATTAGAAGTGTAAATTATACTTTTTGATCTGGGGTTAATTCAATATGAGTTTCATGTACAAACTAAACAGGCCTAATCTTGAAGGAACCACCAACAGGAAAAAAATCTGAATTCAATTTTTGTTCTCGGCAATTCCCAGCAGGTCACCAAACAAATGTAGTTAGTAAAGGGACTAAGGCACTGCCTTACATGAGATGCAACCCAGAATGACTCCTGATACCATATGCAGCCTCCCACACACTGTCAGGAGGGACCTCTGAGCACAGAGCCAAACACAAATCATTAGCATCGCCAGATATGTATGGCCCAAATCTTTTTCTCCCCATAATCATAGAGTTGTCAGTCATTATTTATTGCTCCTAGGGGACAATTCACCATCACCTTGTACTTATTATATTCCCTATTCTAATTACTTGTTATATATATATATTTTTTTCACATTTGACATTGCACAGCTAACATTTACTTTTAAATGAAACAGTTAAAAATTCTCCTAAAATTATGTTTTCAGAGATCACTACAAGTCAAAGGACCAAGCTCTCTTTCCAGCACTGCTCACAGTATTCTCTGGGCTCTTCTCGAGCTGGATCAGTGAGTCCCACTTTGGCTTTGTCTGTCTCCTCATCCTGACGCAATGATTCTATCATGTGTCAGCCTGTTTCATCTTGATCTTGACCAATCTTAATATCAAAGTCCCTTTTCCAGACCTTTACTTATATGTGTCTATGATGCTCTTAAATGCAACCCACACTACCTGACCATTTCACATTACCTACCATAGACAAAGATGGCTTGGTTATTTTCTATGAAATGTTTTATTTCACTTCTATCAGCAGAAGTCTTTGTTGCAGAAGAAACTTTCTTACACTAATCATCTTAACACAGCTTCTATTAATAGATAGCATTTAGATGTTTATTTCAAGACCCAGAAAAATACTTGGTGACCTGTATATACGAAAGGATTCCTTGACTTCACAGCAGTGATAATAAACAGACAAAGAAGCAATATTTTATTTGTTTTATTTTGGTTTGGGGCTGGCAATGCTCAGGGCTTACCCTGGGTCCTATGCTAGGCAATTGCTTGTGGCAGGCTTATGGATCACACCAGAATCAGCCCTGCACTGTACTCTCTGTTTAGTCCTCAGAAGCAAAATACATTAAAAGACAACACATTTACGGACCTTGACAGAAAGGAATTTGACAAAAGCTGCTTTAGTAATTAGTTTAAAAAATCTGGATTTTAACTTTAAATTAAAAAATAAAATCTTTGTTCTGTGACTTCCAAGCTCTCTTCCCTCTCATTTAAAAATTTTCCTTGTGAATGACAAAACATAATGTGAGCAAGCTAAAAGGAAATTAATGCTATACCCTGGATATATTTTCCAGGATTAAAGCAAACTGAACACATCTGTCATACTTTCTGAGGAAGCGTCACATAGTTTCCCATCACTCTACTTGCTCTTCAGCAGTTAACTTCCTCTTTTTGGCTCTCAAAATGTGCCTTATCTTTCCCACTTCAACCCTGTGCTACTGGGGTGAGCAAGTGAAAGACAAACCACAGAATGAGCAAAGAGATAACTCATTGCCTTATGCTCATGAGCATTACTTGTGGAAACATACTAACATTATGAGCTTTATTCTATCTCTCTCCCTGGACTAAAAATGAACTCTATTAGAATGATTAGAGCAAATATAAAAATAAAACTAATGCAAAGGGGAAATTGGTGGTGAAAATGGAGAGCAAGGATCATTTCGAAGTTAGTTACTACTGAAATTTCGGTAATGAGTATGGTGAGGTTCATACACATCTGAGGTGTGAGGCCACTCCAAAATGTTATAGTATTCAAATACAGGGATATATCAGTATTTTTCCTTTCAAAAAATCAAAACACATGTTGATAAAATTGCCTAATAATTCTTATTTTTTGCTATAATCAGATAAACTTCTAAATAACATTCGCACATATGTTTGTATATGCAATGAAGTAAGAGCAAGAAAGCAGGATAACAAAGCAATATTTACAGTATAACCTGTTCTATTAAAAAGCTAAAAGACAGCATGGGTATTAAATGCAGTCAAGTCTATTTTAAATCCCTGGCACACATATGGTCCCCCAGCAGCACTATGAGTGTGTGCTCCCTGAGCACATATCCATTAGTTGGCCAGGTATGGCCCCAAAATAAAAGAAAAAGCCAAATATTAAGGAAAATACAAATAATCAGTCATAATCCAGACTAGTCTTTATAATCAGTTTAGGTAATCTCTCTTTTTTTTTTCTTTACATTTTCCTATCTTTGACAATAAACAAAAATGCCATTGCAAAGCATTTTACTAATCTTCCACAGCAAGCCTGCAATATGCCTGGAGAATAGATGCTCAGCCATGTATCTGTCCTCTAACAAGACCCACTGGCTTTCAACTACCGAAGGTATCTCTGGGATTAGGAGAGTTAATATGGAGGCAGAGTGCTGATAGGACACTTGATCACATGTAACCCTGGTTCAATCCCTACTACCACATGGTTCACTAACACACCACTTACAGCAATCTCCCAGCACAGAACCTGGTGCAGCCCTCAGCGTGACCCAGGAAAATTCATATACCAAAATCCATCTCTGATAGAGTCACTCCAAACCGTTTACCTGACATGGTTTGCCAAAGGATTTTATAAATTCTTTGCTGAGAGGAAGACTGAACTATAAGTTCTTATTTTCAGAATATAAAATGGTGGATACAAAGGCGAGGCAAGGATCTGCTCAAATGGAACGAGGAGTTACTGCACTTGGTTTAAGTTTCAGGGTGTTAAAAAGCTAGTTATGACTTAATAGTCCAAATTTATATATATTATCTGGAAAAATAAACTCAGCTTGAATTTTTTAAAGAATTAGGCCCATATTGAATTACTAAGTGCATTATATGAGTTCTCTCCTATACAACAAAGAATAAATGTATAAAATATAAATTCATGTTTTTTACTTTCCCATCTATATGATATTTACATATGATAATGATCAAAGGGAAATAATCTGACCTTGAATGTCTGGCCTCATAGAGATACGCTTGTGGTTGTTATTTTTTTTTATTCATTTATTTTGCTTTTAGAGCAATATGACTATACCATAAGGTTTTACCTTTCCAAACAGGAAAGAAAAGGGCGAAGAGAGATTATACCAACAGGTAGGGTGCTTTCCTTGTATGTAGCCAACTTAGAGTCAATGCCCAGTATACAGAGTTCTATCCCAAGTATCCAATATAGTCCCCTCAAGAGTCACCAGGAGTGATCCCTAAGCACAATGCCAGGAGTAAACCATGAGCATCAACACTGTGGCCCCAAAACAAAACAGAAAAAAAAGGAAAAGAAAGTAGTAGGTCAATTAATCCTAGAAAAACACAACTGCAATAATATACCACTGTTAACATGAAATCTTCTTGAACCAAAATAAGCCCATTAAATTTTCCAATTATGCCAACAATAGTAATTTTTATAACCTAAGAGAGCATTAAAAATGGCAAGATAAAGCTAAATGAAATATCCAAAGGTGACTCAGATGTGACAGAATCTTATAGATAAAAAAAAATTTCAGTTCCCAAAACAAGTCTTCATGAAGGCAACACAGGGATACAATGGCACAGGCGCTTAGGGCATTCACTCGGCTCAGTCCCATCACTCTATGAAATGACAAGACCTGAAAGTTTCTACTATCCAAAGTATTTTCATTGATAACATGAGATGATTTGGGAACACAAGTTCTGAGACATCATATGGTTCTACAGGACTATCATCACTTTATACCTGCCAGTAAAAGGAACAGATGGCCTACAGTAAAAGCCTTTCATGTTTTCAGGCAAAACTGAATCAATTCACAACCTGCAATTGACAACCTGTGGGCAACAACATGCTTACTTTCAAGATGGATAAAACTGCCATTATTCATCAGTCTATTAATGCAGAAACCAAAAACCTAACAGAAAAAAGTTAAGTTACAGAAAATATTAAAATTCTCCATCATTTTGATTTTTATACTGTTTTTTTTACCATAAGCAACCCTAACTTTTCAACAAAGAAAAAAAATCCTTGACTAATACTGACTCTTAAAACATAGAAAACCACAAAGCAGCAGAAATAACCAAAAAAAAAAAAAGACTTTTGAAAAACTGTGTTTCATGATAATGAACAGCAAACATTAGGGTATTAAAACCATATGAAATCTAATTAAACAGTATGCCCACTGGCAAAATTTCTGACTTAAATAGTTGATTTTATTTATTTGTTCTTGGTAAGGAAATATGAAGTACATATACAGTAATATCAGGTTTACAGATTTTAACTTTCATCTCAATCAAGAGTTTAGAAATAGTCAAGTTCAGAGACAGTTCTTTTACCACATGATGACTTGATCAATAATTCAAACAAACTATCTAGTATTCATCTGACTGCAAACTCACAAACCCCCATTTTATTAATAGCACCCTCACACCATGGAAACAACTAAATCACCTAAATCCTGAGGAAGGACTTCTCAATAGTTAAAAGTTCCAACTCGGGGCCTAATCAATAGTCCAGTGGGTAGGTCATTTGCCTTGCATGCCCTGGATTCGATTCAATGGCATCCCATATGGTCCCCCAAGCACCACCAGGAGTAATTCCTGAGTGCAGAGCTAGAAGTAACCCCTGAACATTGCTGGGTGTGATGCAAGAAGAAAACAAAATGTTCAACTCAGGGGGTCCAGAGATATAAGACAGTGTGTAAGGCTCTTGCTTTGAATGAAGCCAACCTCGGTTCATCCCCAGCACACTTTATGGTCTCCTAAGCCCCACCAGATGTTGTTCTTGAATGCAGAGCCAAAAGTAAGCCCCCGTGCACACTGGCTGTGACCAAAGAACAACAAAAAAATGTTTTTAAAGTCCAACTCTAATTAAATTATACAGTGATCCCTTTAAACTCTTAGTTTCATCATCTCTAAAATATGTCTTACGACATTTATTTTGTAGAATTTTTGCCAGTTTTGAAGATGATGTTTTTCCTTGTAATATCCTCTGCATTTGTAACTAGGGTAGGATGTGTTTGGCTTTGTGATCAACCAAATGCATTAGAAGTTAAAGTAGGCTTTAAGTATTTTTGCGTCTTCCGCCTCTGCATCTTGGAAACCATCCAGTATTTAGCCACTTTGTGACACACCAGCAAACCTGAAGAAGGTCCTAGATAATCTCTAGCTGCAAGGCTGCAGCGCCTTTCAAGTGAATCAATACCGTATGGAAGGTCACATTATATTGAAGTCCAACAGCAGACCATAACAAATTATTATTATTGAATTAAGCCACTCAACTTTATGGTAGTCTCTCAGAGGTCACAGCCTTAAGAAACTGGTTTAAGAAACTGAGACACAAGATATGAACAGAAACTTCAACAAGGAAGAAGTTCGAATAGCCAAAAGACATAGGAAAAAATGCTCATTATCACTAATCATCACAGAGATGCAAATCAAAACAATAATGAGATATCATCTTATATCACAGAGACTGGCAAATATTCAAAGAAGCAAGAACAAGTGCTGGCGTGGATGCGGGAAAAGGGACTCTCATCCATTGTTGGTGGGAATGTCAACTGGTACAGCCTTTTTGGAAAACAATATGGACATTCCTCCAAAGACTAGAAAGGAGCCTCATTTGACCCAGCCATACCACTCCTGGGAATATACCTTCGGAAGCCAAAAACACACAGCAGAAACACAATCCGTACTTTTATTTTCATAGCAGCACTATTCACAATAGCCAGAATCTGGAAACAACCAGTACGCCAGAGAACTGATGACTGGATAAAGAAACTTTGGTACATCTACAAAATGGAATACTATGCAGCTGTGAGGAAAATGAAGTTATGAAATTTGCCTATAAATGGTTGGACATGGAGAGGATCATGTTGAGTGAAATTAGCCAGAAGGAGACAGATATAGAATGACTGTATTTATTTGCATGACAAATATATATAACTATATATATTTATGTGTATATATGTGTGTGTATATGTGTATATATATGTGTATATATATATAGTGTATATATGTGTATACATACTGATTCCTAGGTATTTGATTTTCTGTGGCGCAACTGTGAATGGGATTTTTTCTTTAATATCCCTTTCTTCTCTTTCATTATTTGTATATAGGAAGATCATTGACGTTTGGATATTGATTTTTCCTGCCACTCTACTATAGGACTCTATTATTTCTAGGAGCTTCTTGGTAGAGAGTTTAGAGAGAGAGTTTTCCCCTTGAGCTGTTGCAGATGTGGCTGTGGTGCCCAGCTGTGTCAGTAGGTGGCAGAAAGGAGACAGGGTTGTCTACACCCAAGGCTCTGCCCCATGGGTCCTGGATAGTTGATGGTCTGACAGAAAAAGACTGGGGGCCCCTGGGATGAACTCAGAGCTACGGCAGAGCCTGGCAAGCTACCCGTGGTATATTCAATATGCCAAAAACAGTAACAATAATGGGCCTCATTCCCAATGAATGGAGATGTTACTGGCGCCGGCTCGAATAATCGATGAACAACGGGAAGACAAGTGATACAAGTGCAGTGATACACACACATATTATGATATCAATATCCAAGGTCAGGCGAAACATGGATCAGGAGGACTTGTCAAAGGTGGAAATTACTGTTGGAGGACAGATTTAGCTAATCTGGGAGCTTTGCTGTTTTGCCCACACCCAGATTAATCTTATTTAAGTCAAGGTTCATTCTAATGAGACCTCTCTTCTATGTAAACACTGCTAGAGGGGTGTGGCACTTACAGAAGTCACCTTGATTGAATAACTTCTGACTTATACATCTACTAAGACTTCTATGTTTTCTAGTTGGGCACAGCTCCTCTTTATACCCACTGCACCCAACGTGGGACAGTTAGAATTTACCAGGAGACTACCACCCTGGCTACGCTGAGACTAAAGGAAGACTATAGGAAGGATCATACTAGTTTGCTCTAAGCAGGCGAAGTGTGACCCTTTCAGTACATGAGAACAAGATACTCAGAATCACCCTGGTGCAGATAATAATTTTGTGGGTACCATCTAGATTACATGAAGCTCATGAAGTTAAGTTGTATTACTTTATATCAGCCCCTCTCTCTCAGTGTTTTACATAAGAGATAATTTCGGGATTAGTCCTTGGTGTAACCTTTGTTTATACCTGCAATAGGGTGTGGCACTACATTCTGTTGAGGGTTCTTTGTTGACATGACAACCTCTGGATTGGATTACTTTGGTGTATATAAGGGGTTGACTTGAGGCCCCTTCACCTTTTGCCTTTTGGGTTCCTCAGCCTTCAGCTTTTGGCTCCTGCAGCTTTTGGCTTTTGGCTTTTGGCCTTTTGCTCTTTGGACTTTTGCTCCTTCTTCTGGGTAGGACTCAGCTCGGGTGAGATCCTCTCTCTCTTTGGTGGGAGACTTAGGCTCTTTTGTATGGTCTAAGTTCGGACCAGAGCTAGAGTTTGTTCATTGTATTGGATTGCTGTGGAAGAGCTTTTGTACTATTAAAAGCCATTTTTGGAACTGCACCGATTCAGGAGTTTTCATCTGTTCTCCCTGCGTCCCTCGGAGGTAGAAGACAACCTCTGTCCCAACAGTGTCAGGGACCCTGGCAGTGTTCCCCGACAAATTACCACAAACATGTGGGAGTCAGAGGTTAGGTAAGACAGAGAATGGAACAGAGTGCTAATAATTGTCGAAAAGTGCTAATACCAACCTAGAATAGAGCATTAAATATAGGCAAAAAGATACACATGATAACATCTTCTGCCCTTGAGGTGGTGCAGGTGTGGCCGATGTGCCTAGCTATGTCAGCAAGTGGCAGACAGGGAGACAGGGGCTTGTCTACTCCCCCAGGGCTCTGCCCCATGGGCCCTGGATGGTTGATGGTCTGACATAGAAAATGACAGGGCCCTCTGGGATGAACCCAGAGCCATGGTAGAGGCCTGGCAAGCTACCCATGGTGTACTCATTATGCCAAAATCAATAACAATAATAGACCTCATTCCCACTGAATGGAAACGTTATTGGCACCTGCTAGAGCAAATCAATGAACAACTGAAAACAAGTGACAAGTGATGATAAGCTCTAAATGTATGTGTATTGTAATCCACAACGTGTAAGGAAAGAAAGGAGAGAGAGAGAGAGAGAGAGAGAGAGAGAGAGAGAGATTAAAAAAAAACCTACCATGGGGAGGGAGAGGGAATCAGAGACATTGGTGGTGGGAAATAGGCAATGGTGGAGGGATGGGTGCTGGAACACTGTATGACCGAAACCAAAATATGGACATCTTTGTAACTGTATATCTCACGGTGGTATAATAAAATATTAGAAGAAAAGAAACTGAGACACAATGAATTTGATACATGATTTCGTTAATCTCACTACTAATACTATTAGTGCTATGCACCACTGTTATATTTCTTAAAGTAGCAGCTAAAAAGGAGAGGGTCTAGTTCTTTTTCAGTATAAATAAAGGCATCATATGCTGTCAGGGAACGCCGCCGGGGTCCCCGACAGTGTCAGGACAGAGGTTGTCTTCTACCTCCGAGGACGCTGGGAGAACAGATGGAAACTCACGAGTCGGTGCAGGTCCAAAAGGCTTTTAATAGTACAAAAGCTCTTCCACAGCAATCCAATACAATGAACAAACTTTAGCTCTGGTCCGAACTTAGACCATACAAAAGAGCCTAAGTCTCCCACCAAAGAGAGAGAGGATCTCACCCGAGCTGAGTCCTACCCAGAAGATGGAGCAAAAGCCAAAGAGCAAAAGGCCAAAAGCCAAAAGCCAAGAGCCGCAGGAGCCAAAAGCTGAAGGCTGAGGAACCAAAAGGCAAAAGGTGAAGGGGCCTCAAGTCAGCTGCTTATATATACCAAAGTAATCCAACCGGGAGGGGCATGTCAACAAAGAACTCTAAACAGAGTGTAGTGCCACACCTTATTGCAGGTATAAACAAAGGTTATGCCAAGGACTAAGGAGATTAGCCCTTATGTAAAACACTGGAGAGATAGAGGGCTGATATAAAGTAATACATCTTAACTTCATGAGCTTCATGTAATCTAGGCGGTACCCACAAGGTCCTTTCTTATTATCTGCACCAGGGTGATTCTGAGTATCTTGTTCTCGTGTACTGAAAGGGTCATACTCGCCTGCTTAGAGCAAACTAGTATGATCCTTCCTATAGTCTTCCTATAGTCTCAGCGTAGCCAGGGTGGTAGCTCCTGGTAAATTCTAACTGTCCCCACGCTGGGTGCAGTGGGTATAAAGAGGAAGCTGTGCCCAATCTAGAAAACATAGAAGTCTTAGTAGATGTATAAGTCAGAAGTTATTCAATCAAGGTGACTTCTGTAACTGCCACACCCTCTAGCAGTGTTTACACAGAAGAGAAATCTCATTAGAATGAACCTTGACTTAAGTAGATTAAGCTGGGAGTGGGCAAAACAACATAAAACTCCCAGAATAGCTAAACCTGTCCTCCAACAATATGCTAAGGATAGAACAAATTATTTAAAAAGTTCTATTCCTAACAATGTATTTTTAACATTGAAACTTCAAAGTATCATAATCTCTATATCTGCTCTGATACAGTTAACGAAGAAATAGTTTCAGAAGAAATCTGGGCCACACTGACAGGAAAGAATCCCAGGCACACCTGAGCAGGAAGGAATTTACTAAGATTAATTTACAGAACATTTTCAGACACCCATACAATGAACTGAACTGTGAAGCTACCATTAACTTAATCCACTGATTTATACCAGCAACAATTTCTACAAGTCTTAAATGTTCAAAGAGAAAAATCTCCTTAACATTTTATGTATGTAAAATGTAAGTAAATAACCAGAATATTTACAGACTGTAGAGTCTTTTCATTGGTGTCACTTAAATCACGTTTTCTGAAATGACTAGCATAGCTAGATTTGACATGTCTAGATAAGAAATTGCTCTGGCTACTGGCTTGTTAGTTCTATTCACTTGGGTTGCTGTTTAAAAGTCAAGTGCCATTAATAATCCCTTATACATGCTCAAGTATATACACAGATTATTTTAGTATAATTTTTTGGCTCTCACTGGCACATAAATCAACTCCATAATAATCTTGAAAAGACATTTTAAAATACTGAATAGATAGTTATACCTGTGTAAAGGGCTTTTAGTGAAATGGTTTTTCAATAGATGTAGTGCCTTACCCAAGACTTCTAATATTTAATTCAGACTCTGAGAGCAAGATGAATCATTAGTCTTCTTTTGGAAGTAGTGATCATTTAAAACTTTACAGAAGTAAGAAAATCCAAATATATTAAAAGATATCATTCTTAATATTCCATCTAATTATATAAGCAAAGTAGAAAGAACTGAGTATTAACTTACAAAAAGCTTTATTTCCCATTAAACCAAGTGTTTCTTAAGAAATTAGAATTGAGAGGAATAAATGCTCCAATAGCATGAAAAGTTGCCTGTAAAACAAGCCCATTTAATCCTTCCACATTCTAGATTCTGACTCAGCATGCAGCTAGCTTACGGCTCTTTAAATCTGGCGGCGCATGCACAAATACCTAAATGTCTCCCTGTTTTTTTCAGTTATTTTATATGCAGAGAAACATATTACGATCTACAGATGTGGAATTGAAGAGACTTTAAAATAAACTTAATTCCACTTAACAATTTTTATAACCCCCCCATTACCACCACCACCTAGCTTTCCTGTGCTCTATCACAGTGCTGGGTAATGGAAATGAGATGAAAATGCAGCATGTATCAGCCTTTCAGGAGTTTAGTCTAAAAGTAATTAGATATAAATATACACAGGTCTAATGTAAAGTAATTGTATAACTGACACACAGTCAAGGTGCTTCAGAACACAGGAGCTCAGGGGAGAAGGCAGTAAGTTTACAGGTTTCTCAGAGTTCAGGGAGGAGAGAGGCAGAGATGGAAGGAAGATAAACAGCAGGTCTAGTGGGAGGACCGTGGTCATAGGCAATATGACAGGTTGCAGTCAGCAGAGATTTGTATTCAGAGAAGAGGCCGATAGGACAGCAATCTGGCATCTTGCATGCTCTGCCTTCCCACACAGGACAAGTCAGGCTGACCACCTAGTTCCCAGATGCATCAGCTGCAGCCCGAGCTAGTTCATGCTGTAGAGTTCTGCACAAGAAAACCACTGGGGAGGGCTAACTCTAGGGGTGGTGTCTATTAGAAAGCACCTTGGGTAAAATGAGCCAAAGAAGTTAAGGACAAGGGATTCTTTCCATCTTACCCAAATTTAAAAGTTTTGTTGAGGACTTCCCTACGTAAGTTAATAAATGAATTTTAAGGTGTTTTTTTTTTTCCTCCCTCCCTGTGTTTTTGAGTCACAAACAAGAAAAAAAATTGAAATAAAACAATGGAGTGCAGAGTGAACATGCAGCAGAAATCAACCCTCTGTCCGGCTCAACTCTCCCAGGACCATCTGAAACAGGCTTCCAGAGCACAGTGCTGAGGGCACATCTGAAAAGACAAGTTTCCATTTCAATATGCCACAGGAATTCCTCATTTCCAGAAATGACTCACTGATAAACACTTGGTGTTTAAAGAAATGCGATCCTTATGCCTGATCTAAAAACAGAATATTGAATTAACAATTAGGTCTTTTAGTAATTTCCAGGGGTGGAGGAAAGGTATTTTTAGCATTAAGTGGGGACTGTATTTCCTATTTGTTGATATTGAAATCTGTACATAATCTTTTATTTGAAGGCTTTGATAGTAGAAGAATAACTATTATCTTAAAAAATACTGGAGATGAACAGAAACCAAACCCGAGATTATCAATATCCAATGAAATATCATATCACCAAGAGACATTCTGGTGGAAAAATTTCTGCAAAGGGAGAAATTGCTGAAGCTCTAAAAGCAAAGCAACTGACTCTGATGAATGTACCGCACTTTTTTCTACAAAAGTTGGCTGTGTTTAAGCAAAACATTTTGTCATTGATAGAGCCTGATCTGTTTCTTAGGTCAAAATATGTAACAAAACACTGTTTCTACAGTATCTGGTTGGAAAAACACACATGAAAATATGGTACCAATTGGATATATACAGATGTGTGGCTATTCGGTTTCTGTAAGCATAATGTATTTCCAGTTTGTCGGGTGATGGATTTATTTGAATCCTATTAATTTTCTTTATTTATCACAATTCTTCACACAATGCATCTTACATATTATGTCATATGATATATAGAGTATGTTTACAGATAAATATAAATATTTACATACATTGTGTATGTATAAAATTTACTTTGAATGTCATTTTCATAGTCAAGTATAAATAAGGAATAAAAAGGAAGAATAGGTGGTATTTATAGATGGGCTTTGGAGTTCAGTTTGGTTATTCAACACCTAGAGCCAGAACAAACCCAGATGTCAATGCATTTTATTCAACTTCTGTCTCCTGGGGTCAGGTAGATAATACAGGAGTTAAGGTGCTTGCCTTGCATAAGTCTACCCTGGCATCACAATGGTGTTCTAAGCACACAGACAGTAGGTAGGGCAGCCAGGTGGTGCCCATTCCCTTATCCCCAAATGCCAAACTGCTTTTTTCTACATCAACTGCTGAAACAGAACTGCATTTCCTGGGACCCACAGGTGATCCTTATGCTTATGCTCCCTTAACATCAAAACGCATCACCAGCTTAGCAGGGGCTTCCAATATCACTTCTTTTCTACTATTCTTAGGCTGGATTAACCTACACCTACAACTGCCTCAAATTGTAAGTTCTGTAATTAATTAATTAAGTTGCTAAGATCTGTGAGATTCTATATTTATATTGCCATCCAAGTTTCCATGAGTCCCTCTCAAGTCATGGTCAAAGTATTGGCAGTCAGCAACCGTGACTAGGCTGAAAGATCACTGTGTGTGACTTAGCTTCTCCCTTTGGGAAAGATTCAAAGGCAACTATGGATAGGGCTTTCATTTGTCATCTCTCTT